>OX451212.1:4240141-4407678 GCA_949628255.1 Macrophya alboannulata | reverse complement strand
GGCATGCTTGCTTAGACATAGAGTCAGGGGGTTTTCCCGCCAAAAATTTCAGCACACCTCCTCGGGTCAGATGTTCTCCTGATACCAGGAGCAATTTTTCGACTTAAAATTTCAGAAATTCCTTATTTTATAAGCGAATGAGACATGCAGAGAGAAAGAGAGAGCGATAGACACATCTATACGAATGCATGCTTGCTTAGACATAGAGTCAGGGGGTTTTCCCGCCAAAAATTTCAGCACACCTCCTCGGGTCAGATGTTCTCCTGATACCAGGAGCAATTTTTCGACTTAAAATTTCAGAAATTCCTTATTTTATAAGCGAATGAGACATGCAGAGAGAAAGAGAGAGCGAGAGACACTTCTATACGAATGCATGCTTGCTTAGACATAGAGTCAGGGGGTTTTCCCGCCAAAAATTTCAGCACACCTCTTCGGATCAGATGTTCTCCTGATACCAGGAGCAATTTTTCGACTTAAAATTTCTGAAATTTCTTATTTTATAAGCGAATGAGACATGCACAGAGAGAGAGCGAGAGACACATCTATACGAATGCATGCTTGCTTAGACATAGAGTCAGGGGGTTTTCCCGCCAAAAATTTCAGCACACCTCCTCGGGTCAGATGTTCTCCTGATACCAGGAGCAATTTTTCGACTTAAAATTTCAGAAATTCCTTATTTTATAAGCGAATGAGACATGCAGAGAGAAAGAGAGAGCGAGAGACACTTCTATACGAATGCATGCTTGCTTAGACATAGAGTCAGGGGGTTTTCCCGCCAAAAATTTCAGCACACCTCCTCGGGTCAGATGTTCTCCTGATACCAGGAGCAATTTTTCGACTTAAAATTTCAAAGGACCGGGCGAGCCAGGAAACGCAATCGATTAGGACTGGTCGAGTTAGGAAAGTGCGGTCGATTAGGACTGGGAAAAATTTGCGAAAAGATAACTAATAATTATTTTCTCAAAAATAAATATGTACCCATTGCATTTGATCAAGTCTCTTTATTTGCTTTTTGAGATACAGATCATCTTAATATATAAATAATAATTGTATTATATACTACTAATAATACACTACAATGCAACTATTTTGAAAATGTATATGAAATATCAGCATTGTATAGTATGTATGTATGTATAGTATGCACTTAAATAAAAATCATTATCATTATCATTCTTATTATATGAAAAATAATAAAATCAAAATCTACAAATTAATTATCCAAAATTATATAAGAATAATCGATGTGCAACAACAATGCCATTGAAACAATGCAAATTAATATTTTTCGTAATTTGTATTTTGTTTCAGGTTAGGATTGAGTGGCCGGACTGCGAACAGATGCTGTGCATCCCTGCAGAATACAGTATTATGTTGGACTGTTACTATGTAATCTGGTTTGAATAAATACATAAATACATAAATAAATATCAGTTCGGAGTATTCATTTTGAATCTCGTTAACACAACCCCCATGCGAACTCTTTGACGCCACGGGAGCCACTGAGTGCATTGACCCTGCTACAGCAGGTGCAGTTGATCAAGTTCAAGGTCGCTGCTCTCTCCACCAACGGAGTCTAAAATGGTATCGCCATCTCGCGGTCGAAGGGACAAACCACTTTAGCCCGTAAAATCGGTATATGGCATGACTGCCGGTAAGAGTAGTACATCATCCAAAGTCTGCTTCACAGATGGAGCAGGGAGCATTAAACAGAACTCAAATCTCTGACGTCAGACGTGGTGTTGCACGCTGCAACGCTGATGAACGACTGGCAGCTAATATACTCTGGAACCTCGGTTCCCCCACTCTTGACGCGCTGATGCTCCAAAGTCTGCTCCATAGATGGAGCAGCGAGCATTGAACAGAAGTCAAATCGCTGACATCAGACGTGGTGTTGCACGCTGCAACGCTGATGAACGACTGGCAGCTGATATACTCTGGAACCTCGGTTCCCCCACTCTTGACGCGCTGATGCTCTAAAGTCTGCTCCATAGACGGAGCAGCGGGCATTGAAGAGAAGTCAAATCTCTGACGTCAGACGTGGTGTTGCACGCTGCAACGCTGATGAACGACTGGCAGCTGATATACTCTGGAACCTCGGTTCCCCCACTCTTGACGCGCTGATGCTCTAAAGTCTGCTCCATAGACGGAGCAGCGGGCATTGAAGAGAAGTCAAATCTCTGACGTCAGACGTGGTGTTGCACGCTGCAACGCTGATGAACGACTGGCAGCTAATATACTCTGGAACCCCGCTTCCCCCACTTAATAATTCACATACGAGGGAAACAAATAAAGAGACTCCTCCATCCATTGCTATGGATACATATTTATTTTTAGGATATGATTATAAAGATAAGTAATACTGTATCGATGCTGCAGCAATAAATTTTCAGACATACCAATAATCAATTGCTTTGTTGTATTCCACTTTCCTTCCCTGAGACTCTTCATTTCTCATAAACTCATCAGAAGAATATACGTATTTACCTATAGTACAACATTCTGAAGATCAAATTCTTCAACAAATTGTAGCTTCATGGTAGCCCTATCTTTGTGAAGGTCTCTGGGCGGCTGTCCGGCCTGCCCTACTCTAATTGTAAGTTTGGCGCTGATTAAAAACACAATATATATTCGTCTCACAATTAGATTAATTAATAATGAAAAATGTACATTGGATGATAGGTGGTCGAATCCTATCTACAACATATTCATTTTTAATTCAGATTCCACTAGTAGATCTACAAAATAAAAGTTATATTAACATAGATTAACAATTAAATACATATATACAAAATATCCAACTCTACAAACACCATCCATATTTTAAGAGGATTTTTTTTTCAATCTGCATGTATAACTGTTTCAAATTATCTGTTATTACAGATATGCCTAAAGAAATTGAGTCCTCAAATTATAATCAGTTAAATTAAGCATGAATCAATTAAACAACGCCAGTATTATAATATCAAGACATAAAAGTTGTTTTTTTTATAATATTTCTTGACAACTATTAATTATTTAGCAAAGATTTGTGCCAGTTTGTCTTTCTCAGATTTGTCCTTCTGTTTTATAGCTGATTGAAAATTTTGTAATTCTTTTTCAACAATCGTTTTTAATGTTGGATCCAACTGAACTGCCCGTTCAAGATCTTCTACCGCTTCTTTTTCATTCCATGCCCCTATGTGTGCTTTCCCTCTACGGTAAAGCGCCTTCACGTTATCTAAAAAAAAAAAGTAAATAAGAACGATTAAAAAATATCTAACAACTCATATCCAAACATCTCTGAATTCAAAATCAACAACATTATTAATAAGATACACCGCTATTACCTGGCTCACTTTTAAGTACAGTAGTGCAATGCTCAATCACTGCATAATACTCGTTATTCAAAAGTTTGCATTGCGAATAATTAAGCAGAAGTGGTATCTTCATTTTCTGTAACTCAAGCCATTCCTCATCGTTCGGTTTTTCCCTTAAAATATTAAGACAATAATATTACGATCAGATTTAATACAACTATTTTTACCAAAGAGACAAAAATTTAATTCAATAACATTAATACTTCAGCATCAATTGCTCTAGCATTCCGATTGCTGTTGCATAAGTATCTGTAGCAGCTTTATAATTCTTTTCCTTAAATTGGACGTTGCCTTTTTCTCTAAGATTTGGTATACTGTTTAATTTCTCATCCTCAGTCATCTGCCAAGTTTCTTTTTCGTAATCAGTCGGCGATACAACGTCCAATAATTCTGTGAATTACAATTGAATATTAAACTCATAAAATTCGCAAATATTTCCTCATCGTCAAAAATAATCATTATACCAATAGTGAACTCCAAATCCTGTGGATTCTTTATGAGATCGTTTAAATCGTCGTATCCAATTCCTTCGTTCTGTAAAGTCACTCCACAGCAGTGATGGCTGCGTTTTTCTGAGCGTGGTTTTCCCACTTCGCGTAATGTTTTTGCAACAAATGGATACGGCGTTACGAGCTGAAAGAAATATATTTAAAGATAAAATGTGAAGAGTAATATTTTTGTTTTTGGCTTTTGAAAATAAATTGGTTTAAATTACTTACGCTTTTGTCCACTCTGAAGAGGGCCACTTCTTTCAATGCCATTTTTTGTACAATTACCTCCCAGACTTCCAGTTTGAATTTTTTTCCTAAAACCAACTCCATGGGTTCTCCTGTAATTCGACTATCATCGACGACAGTTTTTTCATCGTCACATCTCGCAGTTTTGTAATGAAAACGGACCTGATAACAACAAAAACGATATTCTTAATTTTGTTGAAACTTTAAGGAAGATTATTAAGGAATTTTTATTCTAGATTAATTTTTTTTACCTTAGTTCCTGGTGAGAAGTTGACGGATTTTGTTCCCGTGTGTAAAATTGACTTTTGAATTAACTCTTTATCTCCCATTTTAGTGTCTCTTTGAACGTTGGAATTTTTCGCTTATTTATTCACCCGGAATATAATATCGAAAGGTTGTTTTTGTCGAAGCTATTTATTAACACACGCAAAAGAAATCGATTTTTGTGAGTAATTTACTCTATATCCGTAAACTTTTGACAAGTTAACCTCAAAGTAAATTTTATCTGACAGTGGTAATTGTCGTCTGCTTCTGTCAGAATGGACTTTCAAAACCGAGTCAAATGTCGATACTTTTTGAGCAATCTGTTGCGTTATTTTAAATTATAATTTCATCAACGTCGTTAAAAATCTATGGAAATTTTGAATTAGTTATTTTTTCCGGTAAATTTCCACCTACAAAGGTAGCTAGTTCTGCCGAGTGATATAAATGGTATTGAAACACGCAGCTAGTAGATTTTCGCAACACGTGTGACGTGACGACATAACAAATAATTATCATTAGATGAGTGTTATCTATTTATTCATAATCAAACTATCATGTATCAATGATACAATCGAACTAGCGTCTATTTTATCTCTGAGGAATTGATAGCGTCAAGAAGGTTAAAAAGCGACACTGTCGTGAAAGTAAATAGTGAAACGTATCGTTTCTACGATAAGTAGTTTTCGTCGATGATCATAACCCCGCTGCAATCCTTTTCTTTTTTTGCCCCCAACTTATCATGTTTATTCAATTCTGATTCATTCAAATTAATTAGTTGTATGACAAGCACAATTTTTGACGAACTAGTATAGTCACGATTGTATAGTCGATCTATTCGATTGAATTTAACAATCAATACGGAAACCGTATTCGGCACTATCATTTCTCACATATCAGTCAATCAATTGAGTTAAATAAATAAGTTAATCAACATGAACGGAGAAAATTCAAGATCAAATGGACACAGGGTCGAGGGTAATGTATATACTGACAGCTGATCTAATTCTGTTATTTAACATTATTTGATAGAGTATAAAATCTGCTTAAATGTGTCATGATGTCGGAAATTTTTTTGTATCAAATTGTATTTGTTCATAGCAATTTTATTTCTATGAACAATAAATTAAATCAATATCGATAATTATCTTACACAATAGTTCAATGGTTTCCTCGTTTCCTGTTCCATTCTTATTTTATTTTCAATTATTCATTCAGATTACGTCATTCTTCGCTGTGTTGTTCCATATGATATATTTTTACCATTTGTAATGTTCATTTCAAACCTGCTGACAATGATAGAATAGTCTATGTTTTATATAGATACATTTAAACTATCAAACAATGCTCCTCATCAACTTTCAAATAATAATTGTAGATAACGAAACAATGTTTATTCATAAGTTGACATTTTTTTTCCACCTTTTCTTTTGCAGAAGCTCAAGATATTCAAATTCCAGTACCGTGGGGTAACGTGAGTGGTAAGACTGAGCCTAACATAATAATATTAATTATAGTTTGTTGAAGATTTCCTCTCTTTGTAAAATATTTTTTAGAATTTTTATTAATCGTTGGAAAATTTCAATGTCTTCCATAATTTGTTTGCATTTATTCCCCGCACGAGTTTGTTCTCAAATCTTTCCAGTTTCTTGGTATAATGATGATAGAGATAGAAAAAAGCAGCCAGAATTAGTTTCATTTCAGTAACTGAACAACGTGCCTTTTTTAAAGATAATATATAACATGATTTTGGCATTGCTCGAATGCCGGGTGATTAGTAACATCATGAAACAGCTGATAATACATTTAGGAAAACTTTGGGGCTCTATGGATCAACAACCGATAGTTGCGATACACGGCTGGCAGGATAATGCGGGTACTTATGATACTCTGGCTCCGTTATTAGCAACGGAGAGAGCTATTCTCTGCATAGATCTCCCAGGTCATGGATTCTCATCCCATCTTCCCAACGGACAATTCTACTATATATTTTGGGACGGGGTTGTCCTAATTCGTAGAATCGTTAAACATTACAAGTGGGACAAGGTCAGCTGATGTCCAAAAATTACAAGCTATACAAAGATCCGTCACATCATTATCATAAATTTATATTATTATTTAGTTTTAATTCACTCATCAGTCTCATTTTTTGTTTCATTCTCTAAATTTTCTCCTTCATTATTTGCTTCAGAAAAACCAGTACTCTCTTAGAGTCGTAGAAAACGATATTTAATTCCTTCTATGAGATAGAAATACAGTATCAAGTCACAGCCTACATGTTTCTGCTTGGAATGCTAATAATAAAATTATTATTGTTCAATGAATAATACTTTCATGCTGCTTGTTAATACTCTTAATTGGCTGCTCGATCAATCATTGCTGAAACTCGGAAAATTTGATGGCCATATTCGTGTTGAATCTGTAGTAAACGATACCTTAGTTCCCAAGGACTGTTTTCGTATTAAAATTTAATACAAATGACCGATTTATTGGTCGATTTTGACCCCCAGATCTAAAAAAGAAAACAACAATTCTAATCTCTAAAATCTCTCTTCAGTAAGAAATGGGTCTGCGCTAAGATAACAAAATTCAGTTTGAATAATACTGTCTGCTGTTATTCTTTGAATCAGAAAGATTGGCGCTAAACAGATTAATGTTTTTGTAAAAAAAGGGTTGGTTTCTAGTGAATTTAATGTATGAATTACCTGCAGGTAAATGGTGGGGCCCCAGAGAGATTCAACCTATATTGGCTCTCCATGGTCGCCAAGACAATGCAGGAAGTTTTGACACATTGATGCCTCTAATGCCAAACGATGTTTCTATACTGTGTTTGGATATGCCCGGGCATGGTTTGTCTTCGCACTACCCGAAGGGTCAATCCTATTTCGTTCATTGGGATGGTGTCACGTTGCTTCGTAGAATCATTAAATATTTCATGTGGACCAAGGTTAGCCAATTTTCTTCTGGGCCTTGATCATATACACCTAAAATTTATTACAAATTATTTGATACTCGAATGACCAGTTGTGGAATAAAAATTATACTTGCATGAACATGGCCATCAAATTAACACGCAATCATCTCACAAGCATTTGATATCCTTGAAGTTTATTCAAAGCATTGAAACTTCGCCCTATCATTTTATCTGAAAAATCACAAAATGATTACAGCTAGTTCTATATATCAATTTGAATTCATTTCATAATCATTACACTAGACTAATACAGCAATAACTATTTTGTGATTAATTGCTGTGGAATTATTACAACCAAGATTGAATGTTGTATTTTCTTGGTACACAGGTAAAACTGCTGGGACATTCTCTTGGAGGTGCGATATCGTTTTTATACGCAGCGATGTACCCGGATGAAGTGGAGTTCGTTATAAGTTTAGATATAGCTAGTCCCTGTGTAAGAAATGTAAAGAAAATTTCAGACGCGACTGGTGACAGCATTGATAAATATCTTAAATACGAAACTCTTACATTGGACAGTGTTCCCTGTTACGAATATGCGGATATGTTAGATATTGTATTTAAGGCATACGATAATTCCGTGACAAGAGAAAGCGCGGAGATTTTAATGAAACGAGGCATGCAACCAGCTCTAACTCGTGGAAAGTACTACTTTTCTCGTGACACAAGGCTCAAGGCAAGTATCTAAATGACAATGAACCGGATTTTCAGAATTATTTCATTACTCTATGTTATTCGAATTTTTTCAACTGAATTTTTATTTATTTATTTTTTATTTATCACAGGTTTCACTGCTGGGCGCGATATCCATGGATTTGGCGTTGGCTTATGCAGCTCGAATTCGATGTGCCTATTTGAACATTCGTGCAGTTCCTGGAATGAAGTTTGATGAGCCAGAAAATTACACTAAAGTTTTAGACGTTATAAAAGAAGGTGCTAAGAGGTTTGAATATCAAGAAGTCGAAGGAACTCATCATGTACATCTGAATAATCCAGAGAGAATTTCAGGGATTATTTTAAACTTCATAAAAGGATAATGACGGCGATAATTTAGATAGTATCGCGCTTTTTGTCATATTATTTGGAATGAGAATAGACAATATAGTGCGTAAAAATTAATGAAAGTTTTATAGTCAACAATTATTATTCTTTATATATTTTGTCACTGTGAGCGCTGTGGAACAGCTTGAGAACTAAATGATCATAGAATGAATCATTTTTATAGTAAAAGTCTAAACGTTCGATAGTGTTAATCGAAAACTTAATTTAGGAATAAAATCACTTCAAGAATTACTCCTTTACGAAAGTAAAAGCAGAAAATTTTCTTTCCATGGATTTAATGCGATGTCACAAAACTAAATTTCAATGTTATTCATTATTTTCAGAATTATAGAAACTTTATTTGCCTTGTAATTTTTTCAATATGAAATCAGATTCAATTTCGTAATCTAAAAATACGATTTTAAAATATTAGCATGAAGCGTGTGTGTAACTAGTTTTGTTATCCATTGACTAAGGTTTCCAACCGTTTTGCACTTCTACTTAATTCCGACTACTCGATTATGTAAATTTATTCATATTTTTTAACTAATGATTAAGATTATCGGGAATAAAAACAAAAAGTGGTTTATGCTTTAATTAAATATATTATTATCAAAACTGTCGATTAATACGTCTCAAGAATTTCTTCCAAAGTATTTTCTAATAAAATTGATTCTGCCTACATTTAAATGCACATGCTTGTCGCTGCTTTTAATATTTATTTATTCTTTTTATCTGACCACATTTTAGACGTATTATTCAATAGCGAATAGCAATCTTCTAATAGTTCAATTGAAAGTTAAAAACTGCTAGAAGGTATAATTTAAGTAATTTAATAAAATAGGAGTCTAAATCATGCCATGTTCCATTACAACTTGTTAATATAAATGAAAAATTAAAGCAGGGTGAATAATGTCTGGAAAAATATCATTGGCACAATTGAATAAAGTACTCGATACTGCAGAACCATATGTTATGGTAAATAGCATCCTAGACCCAGCGTACCTTGTCTGATGTGTCAATATCAGTTGACGAATGTTTCTAATCGAAGTACATAGATATACATACATTAAAAAACAGACAACATAAAATGACTTTTTTTTTTTTGTTTTAACGAAGGATAAGAAACTTCATAAGTATACTTCGCGATCTGGGTCACATACGTTTACATATTTGACCTCATTACAGTTTCTGACTAGCTGCTAATAACAAGTCTTGTGTATTTTGGAGCGTATTTTATTTTTTAATATTCTCAATACCGAAATTGTTTGATGAACTATAATAATTCATCAGTAATTATAATTAACGTTCAAATTAATATATCCATTAATTTGATTACCACAGAAAGTACCATACCATGGTATATTGTGATCTTTATACTCTTATTCATTTATAAGACAAATTTCTGATCTGCAACAGATCTACATATGCAAAGAAATGAAAAATTTTGTTAAAATTTTGTATTCAGCTAAAAGTCAAAATTATATAATGATGTAAAAAAAAAAAAAATTATTTTCGGAAACATGTATATTAATATACCTATACGGTTCAGAATTTATGTGAACATTTATTGCTTCCAGTGCTGAGGGGACGCCTTATAACTGGAGGTTTTCTTTTACTCGGTGACGACACGAATATGATAAGAATATATGCAATAAAATAGACTATGGCAATGCGACTTTCGAGTAGGTTGAAAAAAAATAAAATAAATAAATAAAAAATACCGGTTTGTGTTTATGCAACCGCGAAGACGATACGAAATGCCTCGAAACCCCGATAATTTACTATCAGTCTTATTATTACTGCCCACAATATTGTTATTACAATTCTCTTTTTTTTCTAATTTTTATTTATTTTTTGTCAATTGTGTATTTCTACCAACATACCTATCTACATTATTGGGTACATATATAAGTAATGCGACAAACATATAAATAATATTTAATACACGGTATTTTGTCGAAGTTCCTTTTTTTTTTTTTTTTTACTTTTCTCATTGTTTTTTTATTTATTTAATTTTTTTTTTTTAAATATAATTTATATAAGTCTAATATATTATCCACCGGATACATGATTGTTACAACGAAACGAATTTCTTCCTACAATGGATTTTGAGCAACTGGTGTGTTTACCCAAGTGTTTTTGAGTACAAGTATTCTGGGTGGTATAGACAATATACCTACATATAAGAGGTATTTATTGGATGTTATTTATTCAGCTGATAATGATATACGTATACGATCGGTGTTCTAGATATACTTATAGAAATACCAGAAATAAAAAAATTCTTACTTCGAAGATCTCATTCAATTTAAGTTAGCCGCGTACGTAACTCATAGACTTATAATATTCACAATTATAGCTACACAACTCTTTTTCGTTATAAATCCTACGATTGACTATTATAAAATTGATAATAAACTCCCCGGTGTAATGATCACGTACTTACGACATGCGCCGTAAGAATTTAAACCTCTTTTGAATATTCGAAAAGAGGCGAAAATCGACGTTTGCATTTTTAACGAAAGACATAACTTATGCTATTCGAACAGTTTTTTTTTTCCTTTTCCTTTTTCTTTCAAAATAAATAATAAATATGCCGGACTTTTCAATATAATATAAGTCTCATCGATATTTATCGCCGGTTTCATACTGCAGCAGTATCCCTGAAACTATACTTGTAGATACTGATATGTGTATACCGCGCGGTGCTATCATAATCGTGAGCGACGACGAAACATGTAAACGTGGGTAATTATTGCGACGATAGCGTGGCATAACACGTGGAAACCGAATAGGAATACGTATATCATTTGGACAGGTGGAAGAGCTTTAGTTAGCTGAAGACATGAGACTGTGTTGGCTTACACGCCGAAGCGGTTGCTGAGTCCTTAAGAAAGAGTCTTAATTAGAATAGCATGCAGGTGATACCATTTTCACGGTAAGTATATCTTGGAACATATCAATTAAATTTTTTTTATCATGAATAGATATGGATAAATTATTCATGTTCAAACAACATCGACGAACATTAATAATTTACGTTAGCATATTATTTGCAAGTTTCTGCAGAAAATAATTTTCAACTATTATAGAAACGTTGAATACATATAATAATTCCATGGTGAAAAATAATCAATATCTTTTGATTTACAAATAGACTTGATTTAGTCTGAAATTTATCCTAGATATACTGTTTCATAGTTTAATAATTACCTGCACGTATACGTTCAATCTGACGCCACTATAATACACACTATAATATAAATTAAAAAAGTGCGCAATTTCAAATCTCGTCCGTTCGTTCTATAATCAAGAATAAATATGTATTATTCAAGGCATTTCTCACTGATTCCTGTTATTATAATTATCTATCCTGTTTTTTTCTAAATGATTTATAAAAACAGCTGCACTTATGATCAGTAGTAGATGTAGGCATGTGGTCGGCCGTGAAACGCCTGGCGTTTGGCAACCTGATGCACGTTATTTGCATTATACTGTGCATAAGGGATGATATAAATTGTTTTCAATTAAATATATCTTGAACGAATAATTGGAGTGGATTTTTAAGAAAATATATTATGCTTGTAGATATTCGAGAGGATGATAAAAAAAGCTATCGAATCGTTGATCTAATTCATCGATCCCAACGATCAAGAAACTTAAATTTAAAAGTTTGTTCGTTCGGCTCGAGTTATTAGGCCAACGTGTAATCCGGCTTTCATTGGCATTAATTCTCGAATGATTATTTCCGATGAGTAAATACATCGACATTGCTTGTAAGGTAAAAATTGTCAAATTTAATAACCAGCTGTACCTCCAAGGTGAATATGTCTCATTATTTACACAATTCGTATACCTGTACTATATGTATGATATTATCAGGAGAAAATAATTTATCATTTATTATATCGACTGTGTTTAATTAACTTAATATATACTAAACTACGTGAAATAATTATTATACAGCAATGAGGGAAATTACAATGAATGATTTTGCATTTTCATAGAATAATTTTTTCATTAAAATGAACGATCATTATGAATATATTATTTGTATTTTTATTTAATTTATATTCTACACAGTACTATGCTGCCGACTTTGCACTACATTTCCAAGTAGGCCGCGATAAGCCCCGGCGAGGACACGGAGCTCCTGGTCTGTCGGTGTGAATGACGCAATCGTTCTAAGTCGTGCTTTCGCCTCCTCCAGCTCCTAGTGGCGAGTCAAATTATCAAATACTTAATTTTTTTTTTGTACAGTAAATATATTTTTTTATAGTATAGATAATTGTCTGCATCTAATACAGATAAACGTACTTTTAGAAATCGTTGATTACGAATTCCTGATTCCGAAGGGTCAATCCGGCCGAATATTGTCAAAGGATTTTTAGCATTTACATCAACGTCTTTGATATGATCGGGGTTGATTTTAAAACGCTTTTCTGAACTGTATTTAAAATGTTCACGGTTGCATATATCCATATATGAATTTATTAGAATATGATATATTTATGAAAATGTATAGTATACTTATTTACCATTCTTTAATTTTGTTCTCCAAATACCGTTCCTCTTTTAAATAATCTTCAAGGATATCACGAACGCAAGCATCTTGCGAATACATAATCTTTATAGAATGAACTAAATTAATGAACTATGTTTCTAATACAAAATTAAAATATTCAATTAGGTATGAATGTTTCTGAGAAACATATATTTTACCTCAAGAATTATCCTGATAATATGTATCTATGAATTTATTTGTGTCAAAGCATTGTTGCGATGGTAACAAAATCGATACATAATTCAAACAGAGTTCTGCTGCAGCTGTGGAAATGTATGAAGAATGACATTTTTACAGATATACCCATACTTATAAGATTACCCTACTATATCATTTCGATATGATGCTTAGGTATAAGTATACGCAGCTGCCAGACACATTTTTCTTCAATGTTTCTGGTCGCGATCAGAAACATACATATATTTACATGTATATATCCTAATTCCTACGTCATATAAACTTTCGAACGACCGCAACAACAGCAAATGATATTTGAATGAACATTGTTGTAACTTTAATTTAATACAGTAGATCATGAAATCTTCAATCAAGTATTCAATTATTATTATCATTATTAATTTATAATAGCAACAACCTACCTTATATTGAAAAGTGCATTTTTTGACGAGGTATCTGTAATGTCTTTTTATACATAATTTTATTTTTGTACCAACTTGAAACTTATAGGTATAATATATGGAATGTAATGAAGGAATGTGAAAAATGGTAAGCATTATGAAAAAGAACCAATAGAAGTAATGAAAATTATATTAATTTTCTTTATTTTTTATTTTATTTCATTTTTTTTTTTGTTTCTGTTTTTTTTTTTTTTGTTTTCCTCATCTAAGACATTACATTTTTTTTTTTTTGTTTTAATTTTATTATACACTCTTCATTCAGGTAGGAATGAAAATGCATCTTCGGAAACTAAATTTATTAATGCAACCGTTCCCGAAGACACATTTCGCTGTCTTTAAGCTACCATATATAATAACTCAGTTCTACCTATATACCTATATATAATCAAAAATCATTTTTTCTTCTTGCTGCTGGAGTAAGTATAGGGTAACTGAGAAAATACACATTATAATATCTTTTCGGTAATGCATGATTCGGAATCTCTGTTTCACAACAGATAATTCACATGTGCATGCCCAACCGGTCGTCGTATAGGTATACATATATTATACGCGAAATTCTATTTTAATTGCAATAAAAAAAAAAAAAAAAAAAAAAAACAACGTCCCGTGAATTACGTATGTAAGTATGTATACGTATACATACCTACCTACTACATACATAGGTATATATATAATTTTTTTTTTGTTTTTTTTTTCTTTTTTATTTGTACAGTATGTAAGTATAATCGGGTGATTTAAATGCATGGTCGAGCAACTTCTTTCCACATCAAATATAATATATATATATGTATCTATATATATTTTTATTCTTTCTTTTTTTTTTGTCGAGGCATTATAGATATAACTATTAACATCACCTAATTTAAGGATCGTCAACAGATTTTATATTCTTCCGATGTTTTACATATCTTAAAATCTGTTCAAAAATATGTTTAAATAAGTTTAAAATCTCTAAAATCTGATTATAAATTAAAGAGAAAGAAAGAGAGAAAGAAAAGGTTAATAAATGTATTTCCTTTTTCATAATAAACGAATTAGAAATTAAATCATTACTGTTAATTGCGATAGTATAGAATATTTTTACGGCTATTAAAATAAATCATCAATTATTGGCAATACGGTTAACGGGAATTGTTAGAGTGCTTCAGATATTATTATTTACAATTATTTGTGGGTAATCTTTCTCGAATATTATTATTATAATTATTATTATATCAATATAGAAAATTATTCCCGAGAACTTAATTTATCGCAATTATGAACAACACAATAACAGAAAAAAAAAAGATCTTAATAATGGCATGCATATATATTTCTAAATCGATATCCAGATTTACCGTTATAATAAGTCTACTTTGTTTAAGCAAGGATAAGAATTGAAAATCATAGGAAAAAAAAGAAAAGAAAAGAAGAAGATAGCGCGTAATTTCGGTATCAATCCTAACTTGCGATGAGGTAATGTTGTTCAAACTTTATTTTCCTCAACCGATGATCTGTTCATTCAACGCATAAAAGTACTAGAAAATTAAAACAAAAACAAAAAAAAAAAAAACAGAAGATAAGAATACTCATAGTCGTGATACAATATTTTCATTGTCATGAAATTTCTTCGTAGAATATACTATATAGTAACAAGTCGAATTTGTCGAATTATAAGTATTATCATCTCACTCTTGAAATCCGCCTGCATCCGTCTCTTAATAATTTCGATTGCAGTCTGAAACGAAAAATTAACATTTTCCTCCCTGCCGTAGTTTACGATATAAATTGTATACATATACATATGTTAACACCATTAACGTCACTTACAAATAGTAAAATATAATCATAAACAAACAATACGTAGTTTCAAGCTAACGCGACATATAATCAGATAACAATTCATCAAGTCGCGTTAATTAAACGTTAAATGATAAACGTTTTGGTACATACTTATACAACTGTACAAAATTTGCTTGAAACAATTCCGAGTAGACAATCGATAAGTGTTATAATTGTCAAAGGCATAGAAAATTCTAGACGTGAAGAAAGAAAGAAGGAATAATGATAAAATTATTTTCTTCGATACAGATATGTCGTGAATTCACTGTGTCACATTATAAATCTAAGCCAAAGAAAAAAAAAATAATAATAATAATAATAATATTAATCTGTACAGCAGAATCCCGATCTCTTTTTAGTGAAAAAGAAAAAAAAAAAACAAGTCTGAAATTATATTGCCAAGCGAATAATTAGACGAATTAAAAAGACTGATAATAGTACTGAGAAAAATGT
The DNA here is from genome assembly GCA_949628255.1 of Macrophya alboannulata. Classification (NCBI taxonomy): domain Eukaryota; kingdom Metazoa; phylum Arthropoda; class Insecta; order Hymenoptera; family Tenthredinidae; genus Macrophya; species Macrophya alboannulata. Next base: position 4,391,824 of record OX451212.1, on the reverse strand, counting down.
ACTAGGGATAAAAAGGGACTATCTGTCTGTTCCTCAAAGGAAATAAAAGCGAATCAAGAGTGCTCTTAACATTTCATACTGCTGAACCATAATGTAGAGATCCAAAAAAAAAAACAATTTGTTAAAATTAATGACGAACGGAATGACGTTTCATAGCATGAACTCTCAGACCCTTGTTAGAGTCAAAAGTCATGTCGCAATAACCACAGTCGTATGACGTTGGTTCAACAATTGTTTCTGTATTAGGATTACTCATAAGTTCAGTAAACAATTTAGACTTATCATCTTGCATGATGTCATATTCTTCAGGATGTTGTCTACTGAGATGAATAAATACAGCAGGTCGAGAGCGGAATATTCGTGTACAAAGATTGCAGCTGAAACTATCTGTAGAATGTACTTGCATGTGATTTCTCATGCCTACTCTAGTCGCGAATGTTGCATAACAAACATTGCAAGTATTTGGATTCGCAGTTTTATGAACAGTGGACATGTGCAATTTAAGATTTGCCGCTCCTGGGAACTCCTTGCCGCATATATTGCAAAAAAAATTGCTACCATCCAGCGTTGGGTTTGCTGTAGGGCTAGTTTTTTTGTTTTGAGGTAATGTACTACGGCCGAATATCTCCTTTTGATGCATAGCCTTTCTGTGTTTATAAAATAAACTTTTACCGAGAAAAGATTTATGGCATATGCTACAGTTGACCATTTTTTTAACCCGCCAACCAACCGGGTGACTGAAATTTTGTTTATTATTAGCAGTTAAAGCAGGTATTGGTTTTGGTGGATCAACAATTTCAGTCGAGGTCCCACTTTCCCCGACGGAAGCCATTCTGCGACGTTTAGAACGAGGATTGTTAGACTCTTGCGAACGGTAGGGGCAAGTCTTTTCCAAATGAAAACGTAGTCCAACTTCTGAGCTGTAATATTTGAAGCACAGATCACACTTGAAGTCTGATTGCTCAAGAACTGAATGTCGTTTCCGATCAGCAGGATTTACGAAATGGCGTACTCTGTGTTTGCGAAGTTTCATAGAAGTGTCAAATATCTTGTGGCAAACATTGCACGGAAACTGAGCAGTAAGTTGTTTTTTTGCTACAGCTTGAAACTTTACAGCAGCTGCGGTGCTAACTTTGTGAAGTTTTTGATGTCTCAACAAACTCCTTCTCGATGTATAAAAATTACCACAAATATCGCAGGGGTGAGTCCTCAGCTCCCGGGGCGTGTAATACCGCTTTCTTTTCACCCCGTTCTTTGAGTCGCTTAAAATTGGATTTTCCATATGCCATTCCAAGTGTCTTTCCAAGCTGGGTCTGTCCGGCAGTGTATGAGTGCATAATTCGCACTGAAGATCACTGGTCGTATAATTTTTCTCGCTCTTATTTCTAGCGCAGTGAACATCCCAAAGATGTTTCCTTAGTTCAGTGACCTCGGTAAACTTGTTGTCACAAACCTGGCACTGTAATTGAGGCAGAGGTTTTGCTGGTGGTGAATTTGGAAATGATTTTCTCGCCCTAGCAGGCCTTTCCGGTAATGTTTTAAAGTCGTCAAAGTTATCCTGAGATCTTGATGCCAATAAAGCTCTGTTACGATTCATAATAGATATGTCCTCGTTCAATCTACGTGTCCTACGAGCGTGCCATCCCCTGTGTATCTTCAAAGACATTTCTTCCTTGAATTGTTTACCGCATATATCGCACTCGTACGGGGTTTCAATTTTTGCTGCATTTGCGTGAAGTGTTTCATAATGTATGTTGAAATTCGCCCTTGTATTAAACGACTGATTACATACGGGGCATTTTATAGGCGATGATAATTTCCTGTGTTCAGTTTTCATATGATATTCAAACGAATTCTTCTTGCTAAAAAACTTGTTGCAATCAATGCATTTCCTACGACCTTTAGTATTCTTATGAACGTTTGTAGTGTGTCTTTTCAAATTGGCCATACTTGAGAAAGCCTTGTTGCATATTTTGCAAGTTTTTTCATCCGGTTCACAGTCAGAACCGTCAGTTAAATTAAGATCCTTTGTATCCTCCGTACCCTCGTACTCGACGCAAGATGTATGAGCGCTTTGTTCCGCCGGATCTTCTATGCCGTGGTCTTTCATGTGAACTTCAAGAGCCCCGGCGCTGCTGAACATACTACGGCATATAACGCAGGAATATATTTTAACTTTCAAATGGAGATTTCTATGTTCACCAAGTTCAGTTCTGGTAGGAAATTCTTGACCGCATAAAGCACAGCTGTATTTCTGCCGGCTGATTCTTGACTCATTAGCGTGTACCTCCGCTTCAAAATCGTTCCAATCTTTCAAGGGACTTTCAAAGCTAGTAGAAGATCTACCATTGTCTTTAATTCCGTGTCCGTCATCGTTTCTATGATGCTTTTCATGATGAGCCAAAAAATCGGGTGCAGTATTAAAAATTTTACGACATTTTGAACACGTGATGTCTGACGTATTGTGAACTGTGTTAAGATGACTGCAAAACTTTCTGAATACAAGAAAAGTCATTCTGCAATGTACACAGGCGTAAGATGTTCTCACGTTTACAGGAAGTCTGCTACAAAGCTGATGATGCTCTTTCAAATTACGTTCGTGTTTGTAAATCATTCCGCAGTAACTACAAGAGTGATTATACGCAGGATTACCGTTTTCGTATGGACCAGGTAGATTGGACGAATTCGAAGAGGCAGTTGGCAAAGAAGTTTCGTTGCTTACTATTTTAGCAGGTTTTTTCGATGATGCTGGTGTCGCATTAGTCTGCTGATCCTCAGAATGTTGGGTGGTCAAATGGTGAAGCAGATCTTTTCTGTTAGCAACTGATTTCGAGCACATATTGCAGGTAAAGTATTTTTCTAAACCAGATTTAGGCTCGACTATAGCTATTTTCATTGCGCATTCAAAAGACGTGTAGCAATGGTCTTTGTAGATTGAACGATCAGGGAATTGGGTGAGGCAAGCTACGCAGGTGAATGGTCTAAGGTCCGGCAAATGCTGTCTGAGGTGATTCAAGGTGCTTCGACGATCGGGGAAAACCTGTTTGCAAGAATAACAAGAGTAAGTCTTTAATTGACCAATTATGTTTTGTTGTACTTGGGACAACGGAGTGTCGGAATTTTTGTCCATCTTGTCTATCTCATCTTCAACATCCTCTATCATTTCCTCATCAACATCTTTCTTATAGCTGTTTGTCGCCGTGTTATTTTCTCCATAAACATTATCCGCATTACCACCCTGAGAATTATTTCTATTAAATCTAATCTGGTCTTGAAATGTTGATGATTGAGAATTTGTACTGTTTTGTTTTTGCTTTATAACATACTTCAACTCTGTCTTGTCGTCTTTTTGTTCAGAGTCTGAGGTAGGAGAATGAAACCTCTGCATGTGTCTAGCGTAAGAATATTTTGAATGAAGATTTATCTGACAATAGACACATTTTTTTCTGAACGTATGTTTGTTTCTCAGATGTGTGTGAGGTCCTCTTCTTGCTTTCTTTTTTGTTCTAAAAGTCGTTGAGTTAGATCTCTGCGTTGAATCAGCCTCCATTACCCTGTCCTTTTCTGGACAATTAACAGCAACAGGATTAGGCAAAATCTCGCCACCTGTAACTGACTCAATATCAAGGGGAGAATCGTATTCGTCTTCTTGCATTGGTTCGTCTTTTACTTCCACTGTGCAATAAGGTTTGGACACCGTTTGGCTCTTCTCAGATTCCTGCGGCATACTTAGCGGAGAAACAGGCACAGCAAAGCTCCTAGTTCTGCGCCGAGATAAGGTCTCATTCTTCAACGATTTCTCTGTATATTTGTCGTTACGGATCGTTTGCTCATTGGTGATTTTCAGCGCCATAACTCCGTCATTCTTGTTAAAAATGATAAAACAGTTTATTGCGATTGGTAAACAGGTAAATTTAATAAATTACTAAATATACGTAAAGACTTTTACTTATTGAACGTGCTAAATATTATTCCATCATAAATACGTCCACCAGAGTTACAGGTTTCCATAATTCAAACTATTATATCTTTTAATCCAATATATCGCTATTCGTAAAATTTTTATTCAGACATGAGCTGAACCCTTGGGATACTCACTTGATTTTGTTGGTCATGACTGGATTCTGTTATGACTTCATTCTGATCGGTATCAAATTCCAAATCGATCGGTTCTTGTTTTATGGTCACACCCTGTTCAGGCACAACAAAAATTTCTCATATTTACCATCGAGCAAAACTGCTAAACTGAATGAGTCCCATTATTACCACCTAAGAAGGTAGGACTAAGGACAACTCCTATAGGAGTTAAGAAGAAGATAGGACTAAGGACAACTCCTATTAGTATTTATATGTAATAAAAATACAGAAGAGCAGAAATATTACCGTTTGACCGGATATCTGCTGCATATGCCATTGCTGAAGCTTGTCTTGGGCTTTCAGACAAGAATCTCTGTAACTGTGCCATTGGTTCACGTTTTTGATGCATCCTCGACATATTAGCGTCGACAATTTATCAGAAGATAAAACCTGGAACGAATTCGTCAGAACAAATTTGTACTTCCAGCAGTAAAATGAGCAGCATGTTTCATACCCGCAGTAAAAAAAAATTTCTTACAACGCATTTAAACTCTATTCTCATTTAGAAATGTCTATAAAAGACTTCAAGAATGTAGGTCATTCAAGACTTTTAGCTACCTTGAAATATGTGAATATCTGAATACATGATTAAAGTTATTTTTGAGAAAAACACAGAATGCAGAAAATTGAGAGCCAATTTCCAGTTTGCATTTTTACAGATCAAACCTGATATGACAAGAATTGGCTATCTTTTTATCATATTTAGCTATCTACTGGCGATTGTGGACGATAACTCAGTGCTGACTACATCGTGTCATAGTTTTTACCATTGAATTTAATTTTTTGAGGTGTTATGCCTAACGTTTCAAATTTTCTGACAATTTTATGGACTTTCACATGCAAAAATGTGTTTATGAATCAATCTGTGTCTTGCTCGAACTTTACCAAAGAGAAATCATAACGTGTTACCTGAAACTGAAATAATACGAAGCTGAAAGATTTCTAAACTCTGTGTGACCTAGTAAAGTTCGGAGCACAGACGAGTAAGATGCGCGGACATACCTCTGCCACATCAAGGCATCGTCTTTGAATAAAAAACTCTCTGTTACGGAGTACTGATGAAAAACTTGCGTGCAATATTTATGCAAACATGCCATGCAACAAGTGTTTCTCAATAAATCTTTAATATTTTTTATCTGATTAACGAAAGTACCTAATGATATCGTATTTCGATATTATGTCTCAATCAGCAACTGTACTTCAATTCCAACTGTTCATTTTGAAAATTTTGATCCGACACAAAAATTGGAGAAAAAAATACATCGTATGCGTTGTAAACTGAGATATTTCCATGTATTATTATTTTAATAACAGCCTGTAATTTTCGAAGTGAACTAATTTATGGAATGTCTATTCAAACTTGGTATTCGATTTTTGTCTGGACAATCTAAAACTAAAAAAACAAAATTGTTGTATACGTTATAAGAGAAAGTAGATACGCAATTGATTCGATCTCTGTTGCATGGTGTATGTTCTAATCGTGAGGTAAGATCGGAGCGAAATTAATATGAAACATAACCTCGAAATCCGTATGGAAAAATCGTTTTATTTAAACGTTTAGAATGTCGTGTGTTAACGAAATAATTTATGGAATTAATTGAACAGTATATGCGAGGAGATTTCGTAATGTGGGCATCGACAAACCTGGATTGCTAGGCAGGCTTGTATCTTCGAAGATAGCGGCGGCACCGACGAGTCATTCCCATCAAAAATTGATAACTTTGGTTCCTCCGTTGACAAACAGAGTCTGCATAAACTATCAACATTTGGCGTTGATACCGCATCATCCATTATGAGGCGTAAGGGCACCACGCGATACCGTATTAAACGTTTTTTTTATTTTAGATAAAAAGAAACATTTCACGTTAGGTTACGACCCGACCGTTTTGTTTAGGAGTCGACATTCGAACAATCGAACGATCCCGTTCCACCCGTTCCTTCATTTAGCTTGGCTTCTCCTCATCATTCAGGCAAAACCGGCCGAAACCGAAACTCTAAACGACAACCATCGGGCAGTCTTTCTCTCTCTAGTAGTCAGCGTGGATATTATTCTTTCACTGTAACCGGCTGTCAGAATATTTTGGTATCGAAACATCATTAACATGGCCGCGTGGGGCCACGAGACAGTTAACGAAGTGTATTATCACACGGCGAATAGATAACGAAATACGTTAACGAGGGTGATTGAATGTTCCGCATTCATCGAGTGGCGAGATTTAAGGAAATATGTTAACCTTTCACGAGTAAGTATATCAAAATAACCTCATTTCCCAAATCAGCAACCCGCGCGCGCAGAACGAAGACAGAATGACCGACTTTCTATTACACTGTCTCTGTCTTGTATCCCAACCTGTCAATCATTTATGAACAGTGTATACGGTTTCGTACAGAATGAATCTCCATTATTTCAGATCGGTTCGCTGTTATATTATTTGGGTTCAATTTGAGGTTAGTAAATAACTAACTCTGGTTTAGCGTCGGGGTTATCGTTTGTTATGATTTTAGGGCGCGCCATTTGATAGGCAATTTGAAAACCTTGCGTTATGAGTAGTTGCATATGATCTGGTAGCATAGTTATGAATGAATATGTAGGATGACGCGGGAAATTTACTCAGCCAGTGACGCCTTCGGATATTATCGATTAAATAAACAGAAATTTACAAATTATTGGAAATAGTATTTTCATGTTTTGCTGTTATGGATAATTAGGGAATATGTCTTTCGGGGCGCGGGAAAATAATAATCTCCATGGAAACCAATAATAACAACGCTCGTGCAGCAAGATCTCGAATTTAAAGAAGAATCTCGGCAATAATCGATGGAAACCAAACAAAAATAGAAGGAAATATTGAGAATTAAACGTTGATATACCATGGTTAGTATAAAATTACTCGTTTGTTTTAAATCTTGTTTGAATTATTGTCGAGATGACTGTGAAGGTCGAAAGAAGGTAGGCTAGGTGTACAGGTCCAATTTTACTCTCGATTGTACATCGCGAATTAACTTTAACTAACGTGAATTATTAGGGAATTTATTTCGAATTATTGAATCAATTCAAATTAAACGAAATTATTCCGAATTGAAATGAATTAATTCGAATTATAGTCAATTAATTCAAACTAAAAAATTGATGTGTCAATGCAGGTTTAAGTTATTTGCCCCTCGGCCATAGGTTACAGATAATAGTAATAATTCGGTGGAATGGTGATGGAATATTCTTTATTTCATACATGATCATATTATCCATCTATTCGTAACGCATGTACATACATAATACATATAGGTATGTATGTATACAAGGTGGCCCATTTTAATTTCCCCAGCCCAATTCTCGAGAACTAAGCAAGATAGTGAAAAATGTTTCAGACAAAAGTTGTGTGATTCCGAAGGGGACATTTGATAATGTCATGGGTTTTGAATTTTTCTAAGGTTTTATAGGGTTTTTATGTGGTGACTCTTACTTCTTAAATAGAAACCCCTATTTTTCAGTGCAGATTTATAATCTGCACAAGAAAATACACTACTTTTGTAGAAAACTTTTTTTTCTAAAAGTTAAATTTATCTTTTTTTTTTTTTTTTGGTTGAAAGATTTTTTTATTTTTACAATAAATAAAACTTTTCCGTTCCAAAATATGATGTCAAAGGGAAATTTATCAAGAGTAAAAAGTTTTTTATTTTTATTGATTAATCATAGCGAGTGACTTTAAAATTCATTAATCACTTCAAGAATGTTATTAAATTATCAGCTTCGTAACGTTATAATTGACTTCATTATTTCATGATGAGAAATCGAACTCTAAGAAAAAAAAGTTTCCTGCAAAAGTAATGTATGTCTTTGTGCAGATTATGAATCTGCACTAAAAAATAAGGATTCCCATTCAAGAAACAAAAGTTACCCTATAAAAACCCCACAAAACCCTATAAAAATTCAAGACCCATAGCATTATAAAATGTCCCCTTCAGAACCATACAACTTTTGTCTGAAATATTTTTCACTATCTTGCTTAGTTCTTGAGATATTGGCCTGGGGAAATTGAAATGGGCCACCCTGTATATTATATATATATATTTTACAAGAATACACATAATCATTTGATATAATATATGTATGTATGTATATGCATACGTGTTGTAAACATATTCTTTAGACTCTTGCAATCTAGATTCTATATTGTATAACATCATTTTATCTTGTTTTTTATATTTTTATTTTTATTTTTTTGTTTTTTTTTCATATACCTACCTACTATGCCTTCTTTTACGTGCAGAAGTAAACATAAAAGCTATTCATACAGTATGATAACAATTATTTAATAATACGATTTTCCTATAACATACTTCTATGTATATATACATAAATATACATATACCTAGTTCGTACGATCTGCTATATATACCTAACTGTTTGTATATAAAATTAACAAAATTGGCAAATTTGTGTGACTCAAACTTCGATTCATTTGTCGAAAATAACGTGATATCAAATTTTTGAATCTGAATATTACATGTTATAGGTGAAGTGATAAATTCGTACGTTTGTTTCTTTTTTTTCTATTTTTTTTTTTCTACCCTACTTTTGTATTTTTATTTCCTCTATAGGTGTATAACGGATGAAACCTAATAATTTGTGCTATAAAACTGACGAGATCAGCGCTGTGCATCGGAAATTATATATTCACGAGCGTACAAGTATAACAAGTATATCATTCTTGTTGCAAAAAAGCATGTCGTTTGTTGGTTTTTCTTTTTTTTTTTTTTTTTTTTTTTCAATAAATATTTGAATCTATTCTTATACAGAATTTCATAACGAATATTAAATATATATGTATGTACATATACCTACTTAAATTAATATAGGTATATGTATAATTCACGCATGATATATATTCATTTATTTATTATTTATATCGCAGCTACGTATGCGTATAATATACATATGTTGTATGTATATGTATAATGTATATGCGTGTGGAAGCGAAAATGAATATTTATAATTATCAGAGTGATTATACCTATACTCCTTTCGATCTCGAGATAAATTCTAATTATCGAATAAACCGCGAGAGTATCTAATTCGTCGAATCATTCTGATCACTCCGCCTTCGTTTAAAATTATTATTATTATTATTATTTTTATTATTTATTTTTCGTTACCGCGATCGCTATAACTTATTCACAATATGCACAATTCATTTCACATTATATTATGTAGTATTAATACCTACCATTCGATATTAAATTTCAACCATAATTAATCTCACTCGCTAATTAATGAAGCGAGTAGGTATAGCTTAAACACGTAAAATCGAACAAATAGAATATCTCGAACTACCGTTCTTTTCAATCTTTTTTTTTTTTTTTTCGTATTCTCTTTAATTTTTATAATTTTTTTTTTTTTTGTAATATCTCGTTCGACGATAAGCAGCTGGACTTAATCTCGTCCTGCAAATTTAAGTGAGTAGATAACAACAAAGAGAAAAATAAAAAAAAATAAAAACCGAAAAGGTCAGACGATTTATCGCCAGCTATTCCGACGTTGTTTCATTTGCTTTCGTTTCGTTTTTTTTTTTTTTTTTTGGTCGTTTTATTGTATTCTGTACTTCCGTCGTAATGAGGAATTGTGAAAAAAATTCTTTGCCATTTGGTGAAATAGTTACGACGTAAAAAAAAATGAGAAACAAAAAAAAAAAACAAAGACAAACAACTCCGGATGATCAAGCTGCAGCTAACAATCAGCTCGACACTCACGTTGTCAGACAATTACTACCGAGACAAGTATTCCGCTGTGATTGTTGTCGGACGTAATCTTGTACGTTGAATCTAGTCTCGTCAGGATTTCCGCTTTTCTTTGCCTTCAGTTCCCTGCAGCAGAAAATATATGTATATTGTCACAATTACCAATGTTCAACGAATATATTTCCTATCATTTATACTCCAATCTCCGTTGTTATAGGTATACACGAACATGCGTCACTCGATCATTCACTCCCGCATCATCCCCAATTTTGTACCCCAATTTTTCTACGAGGTTAACACTGTGCTATATATTACCCTGGTACCATCATGATCAGTGTCAAAGGTAACGTATATACATACATATATATTATAAACATTTCAATTAGCAAAAGTTCAAACTTCACCCACACATCTGGCTTTTAAGATCTTATCCTCCATTTACATAGGTATATTAATTATCATACCTTGCCACTGCCGTGAATGCCAACTCAACATTCAGACCCGTTTTTGCCGACGTTTCCATAAAGGGTACTCTGTATTCTCGCGACAACCTTTCCCCATCTTCACGCCTTACGGCTCGTTCAGCAGTTCCACAATCCGATTTGTTACCTAGTTGAACGAAATTCAAGTTAATCGATGCACGGTGTGCGTTGATCGTTTAAGTTTTTTTTTTTTTTTTTGTCAGAATGAAATTGTAGGATAGGGGAATTCGGAGCGAGGATTCACAGGTCTATATTCGGCGGTTTAGCTGATATCTGCAGAACGATCTTAATATAGGTGGACGTACAATGTGCGGGAAGATTTTCGCGAATATCTGTCTCCGCGCGGTTTTCTTTAAATCGTAAAAGAAAAAAGAGAGAAAGAAAGGAAGAAAAATAAAATAAAAATGAAAAGGAAAGGGATCGTTCGAATTATAGGAGCGGACAGTTCTTATCTTAGAGAAAAGGTGTCTGCCTACCAAGCAACATGATGACGACGTCGTCGTGCGCGTATTCTCGTATCTCACCTAGCCAGGCCCTGATGTTATCGAAGCTCGTTTTGTTCGTAACGTCGTACAGTAGGAGTAGAGCTGAAACGAGAATCTTACGGATAGCTAAAAGCCGAGAACTAATTATGCCTCATTACCTATTTTGTTATTTTTATACATATATATATATTTTTTTTTTCAAATCGTTAAGAACCTTGTATAGATTCTAAAAAAGGTTATATATCGCCGTATATCTATACCGCGCAATTACAAAATTTCAATATCATTCGATTTTTAAAATCTCTTATAATTGGCCTAAAAGATGTGGGCGTCTCGATATAATTTTAACAACCAAACAAATTTCTTCAAAGGGTAAAAGTTTTTTTTTTTTTTTTCATTTATATCGCGACACGTCAAACGACCGACTCCTGTAGGTTAATATATCCACGTTGTAATTAGAAGCAGCAATTATCAGATACGGTTCGCCCCGTGGCGAACCATGGCATGAACAAAAATAAAGAGAAAAAAAAAGGTAAAATTTCACGTAGTTATTATAATAGCTACCGCGGCAGGGTTCGTTAGCTGCTAATTTAAAGCATCTCATTGAATTTCATCTACTATATACCATTATACAGTCCGCACTGCACCGTGCCGCTTGGCGAAATGATCGCGCGAAAGAGATATTATAACGGATGATTATATATATATTTTTGTCAAAATTAAATTAAAAAAATTGCAAAAAAAAAAATAAAATAAAAGGTAGGAAAGTTGACGAATAATTATATTGCCTACCGTGAGCGTCTCTGTAATAGGCGTGCGTAACGCTTCGAAACCTTTCCTGACCAGCGGTGTCCCAGATTTGTAACTTGACTCGAGATCCATCCACCGTGACAACTTTGTTCTGAAACAGAACGTTTTTGTTTTTTTTTGTATTTTTTAATTAAGAGTACGGGGTTTCAAGGATCCCGGGTAAAAACACACACACGATACACATATACATATATAAGTCAAATCTAGTTTTCAATTTCTGTAAAAAAAATTGAAAAAAAAAATTCAATCAAGTATAACGGTAGGTATATTGATTGGGATTCAATCTGACACAAGAATATTAAAAGATGATACACCAAGACCCAGAACTTGGAGTACAGGTATCCCGATTGTACCTTATAGGGCAGGACGACGAATGACAGAGCGAGCGATGCATTCTTTAGATATATACACATAATACATCTTTGGGTTTATATACCATATCCGAACCAGCTAAAGATGGGTGTCTCGTTACGTCATCGAGGTTGTATAGTTATAACCGGTGCGTGGGCGGTACGTACATACGTACGTCACGATTACACGACTTACGTATAGTCACCCTGGAGTGACTACACATAACGCTATTATATAGCATACACACACATACATATCTATACAGCTAGACATAGAATCACCCTAGCGTGACTTTGGCTCATTGTGAATTGTCGTGTTACATACGTCGACCACCAACTAGATACACGTCACAATTCGGTACAGTGATCGTATCGAGATGTACCTATGTCCATACGTCGCCACGTCGATGTTACTCATCGAGAAAAGTTCGGTGCTGCAGCAAGATTCGTTAGACTATAAGTTAAACCGTATCTCATGCTGCAAGATTCCCTCGAAAATAACACAAAGACATAATATACACATGGGTGCAGATACTTACTCTGGAAAATTTCTTATTTTTAGTTTTGAATGGGAGTAATGTGTGTGTATAAGAATTGATGAATAAGAGTTTTTTTTGTTTTTTTTTTTTGGGGAGTCATTGTCAATTTGGGGCTCACCCTGAAGTCGATTCCGACAGTTGACAAGAAGTTTCCAGACAGAAAGTGACCCTCCCGAAATCTTAGAAGGAGGCAGGTCTTCCCGACACCGCTGTCGCCCAACAACATCACCTGTGTTATATATACGACATATACCTATATGGTTCAATCATAGATCTTGTTAATGATTCGAGAAAATTTCCTTGAGACACGTATAGACAAAATTTAGTGAGAAACAAGACAAAAAAAAAAATCAGATCGACAGTGATATACTTCGGGGCGTTATAAGAAGTGATTAATGCATCAGCACCATCAGCAGCTCAACCATGAGGCTTAAGAGTATAATGAATAAGGTGAAAAGCATTAGCGGCTTAAGAAAATTGAGTTGTGGTTAATTGTGAGTTGAAGGTGCGTTTTCAGGCTATAACTAGTTAGCTACTCTATTCCTTCCTACGGGAGGAGAGCTGATTGATTGGTTATTGGATTATTGCTCTATGGCCCCTCCTCTCAACGTGAAGGCAAAGATACGCCTATCCGAGGTTCCCTCGCAGGGCCCTCAGCTCTAGCTTATATACTTTAGACATGAGAAACCGTCGTGTAACTAGGTATACCTATATAATGCACAATATCTTAAGTGTTGCAGAACGCCGTAAATCACTGTCGAAAGATTATATATATAGGAGAGATTAAACTCGTGTCACTAATCGTTCGAGTGTGATGATTAAAATGGCTTGAATTTTTTCCTTTTTTTTTTCATTTGTTCAGGAATATGATATGGGATCTTGAAAGTGATTTTTTTTCTTTTAATTATCACCGCAGATAGTGAATTAGCGAGAAATAGAATGGTCACGCGTATAGGTAGGTATGATCTTCACCTTCCAGTGAAATTGGCAAGTTTCCAGCGGTGTAGCCCTCGGACTGTTGGGACTGTGAGGACTGATGTGAGATGATACGGTAGAACCTGTAGCAGCGAAATTTGTTGTAGAAAATTTATTAGCTGTCGGACTATCGTTCCCTCCGCGTTGCTGTTGCTGTTGGTGAAGCGTCCTCGAGGTCGAGACCCGGCGCACGTGGCGCACCTCTACCTCCTGTACCTTCATGCGTTCCTGATCCAACGAGCACCAGATTTCTCTTCTTCTTCTCGACCACTCCTTGTCTCTTCACAATTATTATTCCCCCGTTTTTAAGGGTCAATCAACTCGTCTCTCTTTCTCTTTCTCACTCTCTCTCTCTCTTTCTCTCTTTATCTCTCTCTCTCTTGAAACTCGTACTGACTACGACGACGACGCGGACCGACGCGACCCCGAACGAAATGTCGACGACTGAACGGCCGAGATATCTTCGTATGTAAGTACGTCTGTCGGAACAAAGCGATTCACGTTGGTATATACATGTAATACATTTAGATATATATGTACCAAGGTACGTACATATAACATATATCACAGGATTCTTCTCACTCCTACTTCGTAAGGATTATAACGTATACTTTATTGGTATGGTGCGGGTATATACCTGAACGATTTCTAATTCTATAGTAGCTCTAATACCGCATGCAGTATATGAATTACAGCGAGGTATGGTTATTGCGCGCCACGAGGACCGATCGCAGAAATAATTTACCTCTTTTACTATTAAAGGTAAAAGGGCAAGGTACAAACTCATGGGTTCGAAATAGTTTGAGGAGATAATCGAGATGATCATCGTATTATTTCTGAACCTATATCCTACAATGCAGCGACATTTTGCAAGTCTATTTCGTTTCTGTGTAGGTACAGGTAATTCAATTCCACGCTCTATAAGTACGCTTTTCTGAAATTTTTTTGTTCTTTGTTTCGATCTCAAACTTGAGAATTTTGCCACGTTATACGAATCGGTTTTATGAAACCGTGAAATTTTTGGTCAAACGACAAATTGATTTTAACATCCGAGATCAATTATTTTTTTATTCCGAATACGTAGCTGCAATCTGTCATATCGTAAAAAGAAGAAGAAGAAGAAGAAGAAGAAGAAGAAGAAGAAGGAGAAGAAGAAAGATAAGAATAAAGACGAATTCTGTGATATAGAGTATGTAGAAATACGAATGACAATATGCACTAATATCTATACATCGAAGCTACACAAATATGCGGCACTTTCGAATGCATATGCGAACGAATCGATCAAAATAACCGGGCTAAATTTCGCTTTGTTGCGATCGATCATTCGAATTTATTATTATTTCTTTTATTGTATAACATAACGCTGTATGTATATGCATGCATATGACATAACCTGATGTTTATCCCAAGACACAAGGTATGTACATACATATAGAATTTAAAATCCTAATCTCTTCCCGCATACGTTACAATCTCGTAAAATTTCACCCCGCGATATACATAAAAAGAAAAGTCTTAAAAAAAAAAAGGAGAACAAATCTGCAACGGTAATCGAAACCCGCGTATATAAACCGACAGGTATAAAACCTGCAGGGGAATATAACTACTCGTCTCTTTATACCTAAGGTCTTAGGATCGGCGTCTGAAGCCGCTAAACTTTCGCGGTCTTTGAACTGATTGTGACTGTTATATAGGTATATACATATCCGATCCGCGGCTTGTGAATGGTAACCCGATTAGTGGCGCCGCCAGAACGAGTAGCGGTCGATATTACAACTGATATACGGTATATACTTGTGTTTGTATATACTACCACACCGCCATATATATATATATACGTAGTAGGTATATGCAACGGCGGTGCTTTGTGCCTGATCGCGCGAGAGCTACCGCGCTGTGACGCAATCATATCGCTACGACGACGATGATACTATTACCCCCACCAAGCAACGTGTTTACTACAAGATATACTTATTCGTATTATATCAGTAACCGTGTGACACAGACGTAGATATGTGCATGTAAATATAGCTATATACGTAAAAGTGGTTATCTTTCGCAAGACGAGTATAACAATTCACTTCAAAAGAACGAGAAAAATTTTCATCTTTAATTTCACTCGGATTTAGGAATAGGGCGAAAACTGACTCGGAGAACCTACAAGTACTCGAAATGTTCTTTTTTCCGATTTTGCAGGAATTTCGAGACTCGAAATCGGCCCATTTTCGACTTAGCATATCCCTTAACCCTTTAATAACGTATCTTGTTCAATAATATGTTACTTCTTAAATATTTTCATGGGTATAATTGCCGATCTTCGATTCTAATAGCTCGCGAATAGCAGCTAATATTACAATATTGCCCAACGGTTATGCAATTCCACAACATCAGCGTCAATTAGCAGATGTACGCTGGTATATTGATTAAATAGTCGATTGGGGTCGTGTAATTTCTATTCGACGTTTGAAAAAGAAAGAAAGAAAAAACCAACAAGTCCTACGACTACAAGAGAGTCTCGGATATATCATGAGAAATTTGCTAACGGTCCGGCTACATACGTCCCAATTACAAATCTCTTACTATAAATATCTGCACGGCAATTTGCATAATTCTGTTTAATCGCGAATGTGAATATGGGGAAAAAGACGTTCAAAAAAAATACGTATACCTATACAAATAAACAAAAAAATTGTATCTTATTTTTGGGCGCATTGATCAGGCTACGACTGTCGCGGTTCTTTGTTTTCGGACACTGACATCGACTCTGTTATATCAAAACACGTGACAATTCTTGATTATTATACTCGTAGCTGTCGGTTTATCTGACGTCATGTGAACGTACCTATCTAATAAGCGATAAATTGACGATATGTTTTACTCAATGTTCAGTTTTCGATATACAGGGTGTCCCAGGAGTAAATGTCCAAAATGAAAGGTGTCCTAGAGGAGGTCGAACTGAGTAAATTTTCCCGAAGAACATGGGCTCTGCGAAGTCGCGTTCGCGAGATATCACAAGTTAAAAAAAAAGTATCGCTTTGCGCACGCGGCGACGCGGCGCAAAGCGATACTTTTTTTTTAACTTGTGATATCTCGCGAACGCGACTTCGCAGAGCCCATGTTCTTCGGGAAAATTTACTCAGTTCGACCTCCTCTAGGACACCTTTCATTTTGGACATTTACTTCTGGGACACCCTGTATACACACGATTCGACTTATACTACTTAGTTTCTATACTAAGCTACATACATAGCTTATTCAATAAAAAGAACAAAAAATAAGTAAAAATTAAGTTATATGTCGCAGGCGTTCATATCGCGCGATCAATAGATCGAGCTGTTCGCTCGATATTAGCCGGAAATTAGCACCGTTAGACGGCTGCCGGTGGGTATAGTTCAATTCGCGCATCATATATGACTATACGTACGAATTACCGTTCGATTTTTAAATTATTTCTGTTACTATATATTATATAGTAACAGAAATTTGACGATAGGTATGTATATACAGGCAATATCGTGTCTTGAATCATTTCATATATTATTGATTACCGATCGTCGTGTATAAGAAAAAAAATCTCGTATCTGATCATCATCTCTCGAATAATTATTTGACCATTTATTATTTTTCTAATATTCCCGTTCTCGGTATGGGTTAGTTAGGCTGGGTATATAGAAGTATCCTAGACGTAAGTATTAGAGTTTCTGTTAGACTAGGAACCGGATGTCTTTATGTAACCGGGACAAAAACCTGCGCAGGTGAGAGGAGGACGTTCAACTCTAAGCGCGTTAGGTTGCGTGAAATTCAAACTACGCAACAATTGGCTTCGCGGAGTGACGACTACGCGACTACGAGGACTTTATCGTACCTGTACAGCTGTAAGCTATATCCCCACCGTTTCACGTTGTTCATCCTCGACCCCGAACAATTATCTTATGTCCCGTTTGAAATTCGTTTGCAAAAAAACGAAGAAAGAAATTTTTTTTTTTCAATCAGACGCGTCTAATTTGAATTAGGTAATACTGAAACAAAAAAAATGAGATGCAGATATGAATCTTCTGCATATGGCATGTGCATCTCTATGGGTGCATCCGGTTTCCGACTGCAAGGGACGCGCGTCATCAACGATCACAAAATGGCGCCGGTTTAAGGCTCGATATATATGATTAAACCTTGACCCTATAATATATACCTAAATAGTATATAAATACAAATATGTATACCTAATTTCGCTGTGATTTTAATTCACGAAGGAGTAATACGATCTAGCTCCAGGATTTTTCTTTCCATAATTTCTAATCTTTTTCTGTACATCGAAGTAGTCTGCAGTTGATAATGAATCGTTAAATTCGGCTACAGAATTATATATCGCGTTTATCAAATGATCGTAAACGTATATACCCAAACCAGCTCTTAAACCTGGTCATATACGTTTGTTTCGCGTCGGTTTTAGAACTCGTTGAATAATTCATTATCCGCATTATGAACACACAACCCTCCGGAAAAAATCATAAACGTTACTGCGCTGATTGAGCGTTAAAATTTCATGACTATATGTATATGGGTAGGTATGTAAGATTAATGTGATTTTTTCGGGTCTAGAAACACCGTGGCTATAGGTTTGCACACGCTGCTGGCAGCATCGAAGGATGGTCTTTGCAATATTATAGGCAGGTATATGTGCAGTATGAATATAGATAATATCAAAATTTCAATCGCTAATATGGTGCAGCTTATACATATATACAGCAGTTCTCTATTCATATTAAAATTATGGACAGACGTATGTAGTACGTACAGGTATGTGAAACGTGCGGTTGGTTAATATAGGCATTGTATTTCATGCGAATATTGATTCGACGATCCTCGGCTACGGTAACACAACCCTTTGTCGATACAAACAATACACATCGAAATGCGGCGTGTGATAACGTACTATCTATAGATCCCGATGCATAACGCGCGATATATAATATCGCTTGTGTGAATAGTAATATCGTACGAAATCATTTCAAACGCTAAAATTGTGCAGTCCGCATATACATAATTTTTTTTGTAGATATAGCAGTCTGTCAGTGTTATAGAGAAAGGAAACAGTTTCCAAACTGAATGTTTTGTTGACGTGTGGTGAACCGCGTCTCGCGGTAACAACAAATGGCACAATTAATGTCTGTACGGGTCGTCTCTTGGCGAGAGCGGAGGTAAGCTTGAAATAGGTACTCGTTAGGCTTTGAGGATGCGTTTAACGGTGAAAACGCTTTGCCTGAACATTAGGCATATACATACATATACATATATACACGCATGCCTCTGTATATGTGTGTAGGGCTTTGTCAGGGAGCAAAGGGCGCGGTGTATACATACACTTGTACTCAACCTATACCTACTCGTCTCGTTTGTAAGGTACTCCTTCCTTCTCTCCGTCTCTCTCTCTCTCTCTTGCAGTACCTAACGTCGTCGCATTATATGTATAGAGCGCAATCAAAGCAAAGTGGTCGACCGCTCGCCGACCGTAATGAAAGTGTCCTTGGCGCACCCTTGTCAAACGTTAATCGAACCATCGGACTCTCTCTCTCTCTCTTTCCCACTCATAAAAAAAAGACTACCGTCGTTTCTGAGTATGTACTTGTATTGCTCTATACGCGCGGTATATACCTACCTATACCTATACATACATATACCTATATAAGTATCGGCGAATTTCAAGTGCTTCGTTTCGCAGGGGCCACTTCGTCTTTTTTTCCTTTTTTCTCTCTAAGTCTCTCTCTCTCTTTCTTGGATTTCATTCGCTCTCATTTTTCGCTGAATTATTTTCCGCGAATGATTTACAAGAAACTTGATTCGAATGGTTGCTTAAATGTCTTAATTCATTCAAGTGTTTATATGCTGACTCCCGGGAGAGACGAATTAGGTATTGACAATGTGATTCCAATCCATTATCTCTTGTACTATAGCTACAGGGGATCCAAAGCTGTTGGCGATGGTCATTGGGGATCAGGAAGGTATATACATGTATAGATATACCCTCTCGCTTCGTCGGTCCAAGCTGCGAACAGAATTGTCTTTCACGGGAGTAGATAGAGCCGATAATGCGATTTTCTGGTCACGGTGAAGCGGTCGACTCGACGCGAGTCCTTATCAGATCGCTAATGAAGATTGGCCGATACATAATACATTATACCTATACGTATATAGGTATTACCTATCTATATACGCGTACAGCTAGCTTTCTGCAACGCAAACTTTGATATATTATTGAATAGTAAAGCTGCAGCATTTGTAATTTATATATTTCGTAAAAAGTTTTTATAATTTTTTTCTAAAAAACTGCACACACTCAGAGTAACTATGACATGCGGTGTCATCGGATAGCAGAGCGACTCGATCAGAACGATCTTTAACCCGTGAAACGCTATCCTCCGCAATGGATATTCATCACTGTGTGTGCTGGTTGATTGTTATTTTATACCATATCTAGTATCATTACGAGTGCACGTTATTATTTTTTTTTTTCATTAATTCTCGTTTACAAATATCGCCAATTGATGATTTTTCGTTGATGACGATATTCAGAGAGTTTAAATTCCGGAGTTAAATTTTACACCGGAGCCGGGGATTCGAACCTGCGATCTTCGCGAACTCGAGGCTTATGAGACCGACGCGCTAACCACTAGACTACCTCTAGCCTCAAACGAGGAATGAGTTGGAAATTTTATTACTTATACATCGTTCATAAGATAGAACTTTTTTTTAAGCTTAATTATGGATTGGTTGGGTTTTTGTGTGGATTGGCGTTAGACGGGCGAATGTCCT
The DNA here is from genome assembly GCA_949628255.1 of Macrophya alboannulata. Lineage (NCBI taxonomy): Eukaryota > Metazoa > Arthropoda > Insecta > Hymenoptera > Tenthredinidae > Macrophya > Macrophya alboannulata. The sequence goes on along the minus strand of OX451212.1, from coordinate 4,371,497 downwards.
GAACGAATAATTTCGTAGATGAAAAAAAAAAATATATATATATTTTTATAGTAACTCATTGTTACTCATAATTCTTTGATTTTGTTTTTTGGTAAATTTAATTCTGACATATGAAAACCGTTGATTTGCCTATATCGATATACGTCACACGTCACACGAGGAAGATATACTACGCGTATATTCGTTACAGGATATAGAAAGAGAGATTCCGAATCAGTGGTAGCGTAGGAATAAATTGGATAAAAGATGAACCGCCGTTGAGGGTTAATTATTGTAACAAGATTAACCGCGGAGTATAATAATTTATCAAGTTTACATTATTATTTGTATATACCTACTCGAGGGGCAAATAACTCAAACCTGAATCGACAAATCAATTTTTTAGTTAGAATTAATTCACATTAATCTATACAATTTCCAATTTCATTCTTGTAATTCGAATTAATTCAATAATTCTAAATAAATTCCTAATAGTTCACGTTAGTTAAAGTTAATTCGCGATGTAAAATCGAGAATAAAATTGGACCGGTACATCTAGCCTACCTTCTTTCAACCTTTACAGTCATATCGAGAATAATTAAGACAAGATTTAAATCAAACGAGTAATTTTATACTAACCGTGGTATAATATCTACGTTCGATTTTCAATATTTTCTTCTATTTGCGTTTGGTTTTCATCGATTCTTGCCGAGATTCTTCTTTAAATTATTCTTCTGGATCTCTAGATCTTGCTAGTTGCTAAATTATAAATATTTATATTCGCATATATTCCGATAATATCTTCGGGGTAGTGGTTCTGAGATGGTAAACGAACTTCATTACCACCTGGGTTAGTTCGGGACAACGACGGTAGTTGGCGTACCGCCGGATTGAAATCAAGATGGCGTCCTTCGTTACGGTTGTTTACTCGCGTAGTTACGTCGTTATAAACTTTAATAATAAAAACTACTCTTTTATTTAATCTTTTCGTAATTGTTTCGCGATTAAACGATAGTTCCGACACCTGAGATCATGCTCAGACGTTTGCAGGCTGTTTTTATCACTACATTCAGAAGGAGATACGCCTAAATAAGTGTAAGTAACCAATGTGACAATTTTCGATGTGCCGATAGAATTTTCCGTTACAGATGAATTAAATTACACAGAAATATATTCGACTCAGTATTTCAAGTCATCGTAGTCTGGCGTAATAGCGTATCCGCGTATTTAGAACAAAATTATGACAAATATCAAATACATAGGTATACTCGTATGAAAACTATTGAACTAAGAATAATTTTTATTCATTCAAAGTTTCCGATATCGACATTTCCCAGTGTATTAAAAAGTAATAAATGAACAAAATGAGTTTTTCGTGACACTTTTCCGGGATAAATATTTATATTCGCATATATTCCGATAATATCTTCGGGGTAGTGGTTCTGAGATGGTAAACGAACTTCATTACCACTTGGGTTAGTTCGGGACAACGACGGTAGTTGGCGTACCGCCGGATTAAAATCAAGATGGCGTCCTTCGTTACGGTTGTTTACTCGCGTAGTTACGTTGTTATAAACTTTAATAATAAAAACTGCTTTTTTATTTAATCTTGTCGTGAGTGTTTCGCGATTAAACGATAGTTTCGACACTTGAGATCATTCGCAGACGTTTGCAGGCTGTTTTTATCACACATACCGAAACAGATGGGCCCAACTAACCGTAAGTAACCAATGTCAGAATTTTCGATGTGCCGATAGAATTTTCCGTGACAGATGAATTCAATTACACAGAAATATATTCGATTCAGTATTTCGAGTCATCGTAGTCTCGCGTAATAGCATATTCGCGTATTTAGAACAAAATTATGACAAATATCAAATACATATATTCGTATGAAAATTATTGAACTAAGAATAATTTTTATCCATTCAAAGTTTCCAGTAACGACATTGTCCAGTGTATTACAAAGTAATAATTAATAAAATGGGTTTTCCGTGACAGTTTTTCGTGATAAATATTTATATTCGCATGTATTCCGATAATATCTTCGGGGTAGTGGTTCTGAGATGGTAAACGAACTTCATTACCACCTGGGTTAATTCGGGACGACGGTAGATGGCGTACCGCGCGGATGAAATCAAGATGGCGTCCTTAGTTCCGGTTGTTTACTCGCGTAGTTACGTTGTTATAAACTTTAATAATAAAAAGTGCTTCGTTATTTAATCTTTTCGTAATTGTTTCGCGATTAAACGATAGTTCCGACACTTGAGATCATTTGCAGACGTTTGCAGGCTGTTTTTATCACACATACCGAAACAGATGCGCCCAACTAACCGTAAGTAACCAATGTCAGAATTTTCGATGTGCCGATAGAATTTTCCGTGACAGACGAATTCAATTACACAGAAATATATTCGATTCAGAATTTCGAGTCATCGTAGTCTCGCGTAATAGCATATTCGCATAATTAGAACGAAATTATGATAAATAGCAAATTCATATATTCGTATGAAGATGATTAAACCTCGTACCTACTTTGGAATATATAATTACGTAAAGTGCGTATATGTATATACACCTATATGCTGCAGCCAGAAAATATACCCGCGGTTTGATTTATATTCGCGCATGGAATATTTGTTTATTCCCTTAATTTTTATCCAGTTGTAAAAAAAGAAGGACAAGATGCGTAAGTTGAGAAGTTGAAAAGAAAATTTCAAAAAGGTATACCTACATAGGATTGATTGGAATACTCTGAAAACCAGGAATCCAATAATTATAATTTTTTTTTCTCCATTCTTTTGAACGTTGAAACTTTTCCATTTCAAAACTCTAGCGGGGAATTCTCTTTCCGCACTCTGACAATAGAAAAAAAAAAAAAAAAAAACGTAACGATTTTACAAACATACGGAAAAATATAATAACCCCCTTTGTTACACATAGTATATATTATGCACATGAAGATACGACAACCAGTTATATACCTACTCCAGGTTGCAAAAATATTATTCTGCTAGTCACTGCTCATCGGTATAAGGTATATATATAAGGTATATGTATACATATACCTATGTAGGTATATAGGTACATATAAATATATATATATATAATAAAATGAACTGGAAGAGCGGCGAGGTGCGCCAAAATTGGCGTAATGATCGTTTCTCGAATCGCCATCTTTGTAAATATTGATTACTATATCTATATACATGATACACACTCATACATATATAGGTAGTACATACATATATACACCCGTAACACATTACACACATATGTATATGCGAATACGGTGTAATGCCCCTTTCTTCGGATAGGTAGGTATATGTATGTATATGTATATACACGAATACCTATATAACCGAGGATCGAGGGACCGCACCTTCTTCGAGAATCAAGTAGACTTGTCCCGATAATTGCTTAACCGACCTCATAAATCACTGTACAGTAAATGTACGTCGAAACATTTCTCTCTTTCTCATTTTCTCTTTCTTTCTCCTTTTCTCTCGCGTCTACTCTATAGCTGTGTTATAATCTGTACGTGACAGTATTGGTGACGCGTATAGACATACACTCAGAAATACATATACCTACAGTTAAGGTAGGATTACGAATACAGATACTATATCCACACATACCTTATGTACCAATGTATGTATATTGAACACTGCAGCGATCGATGGCTCACGATATAATCATTAGACATGCATTAGACGCTAAAAGCTGAACATTATTGTTTTGTTTTTTCAAATTATTTTTCTCTTTTTGCGTATACATAGGCACAATACATTTCTATACATATATACCTTATACATTTATGTATCTACTAGTACGCTGGCAAGAGAGATCCAGATTGATAGATATGTATATGATCCGGGAGAAAGGTTTACGTATAAGAGTATACCCTTCTCGTCAATCGGAGATCATTGCTTTGAGAATATACAAATAAATTCGGACTAAAGTTTCTCCAAATTTTTAACGAAAAAAACAATAGTAATAAATCAAATTTTGGTGTAAAAGCATCCCATTTATTCCTTGAATAATTTCAAAACTAGGCGACTTGTTCTCCCGAAATTTTTTGCACGGATATATCTCGAACAATTTTTCAGTTATACCGATATCGAATTTTAGTTAAATCGATCGAAGAAGGGTTTGATAATGGAAAAGAAAAATCCGTTTTTCAAAAAAAAAAAAAAAAAAAAAAAATGCGAGAAACTTTTTTCAGTAATTTGAATAAAATTTGTTTTCAGGATCGCGGCGTTTATCGAGAGGACGATTTTTTTGACAAACATAACACAATTCGTAAATCCAAATAGAGATTTGAGGTTTCATCGCAGCGATAGAGGATTATCGAAATTATTTTCTGAGATTCGCACACCACGGATATATATCAAGTAGGTATTATACGTATAAGTTTAAATCTAGTCTAATCCCTGGTGTCACGTACGATCTTTCCCATCAATATATACATACATACATACCTATATACATATAGTTAAAAAAGAAAGAAATAAGAAATCGAACGTGCGGTGAATCGCGATTCTAAACTATACGGATCACGTGTGAACGGGGCTCTTCGGCGCGGCGTTTCTGCCTCCAGGGTCCTCCAGGGGCCTCAGGGGCCTCTGGAGTTAGGTCCGAGATCGCGGGGTTGCCCATAATCGTAAACATGAAAGCTAGTCCTCAGTTAGGTATATAACCCTCCTATAGTATAGCTTAACTTAACTTAACTAAAACTTGTTCGAAAATTAACCGCGGCAATCCTCTACGGTTTCTAAGAGCAAACTATTGAGGTTGATTATAATCCCCCCAATACCACGTGATCTTCGCGCGGTAATTAACTCATTTATAACTTCCACTAATCGGGTATAATAACTTTACCATATACCTACGTCTACGTATCTATTAATATTGTATATAAATTATAGGTTTCACATTATATGTACAGAAATTTGGAGAATAAACTCTTATGTTTATATAGTATATACGATCATAAGATTGAAATATTACAGTATATGGTAGGTGTATGTATGTATGTACTGTATTTATAAATTGTGTTTCTGTACATCAATCGAGACATTTTTACGAGAGATTTTTTTTTATCGTATAAAAATTCGAGTATATATTGTTATGTATCTATATGTATACCTATATGTGTATATAGTAGCTGTTGTGTTATATATACACATACTTTGATCTTGGCTGATATGAGGATACGAATAAGGTTTTCGAGGCTAAATTCTGATTTTTAAACCGAAGATTTAGGTGATATTGAAAAAATGCCATATAGTCAATTCTTGCCCGGATATTATATGGGAATATAGGTATATGTATATAGATATGTATGTCCTATACGAATATATAAGAAAAAAAAAAGGTTATAGAACGTACCTTACAAAATAAATATAAGAAATATACTAGAAGAATTCTATGAAAAATTCCATAGATGATAAAATATTGAATTTTTCCTATATCAAGATTTTTTTTTTATTCATTTATATATGTACCTATATATCAAATTTGACTTGTTGTACATATATTTTTTTCCTAAAATCTGCGATCAAACGTAGCTCATGACTCACTATCAGTCGATTATATGAATATAATTGCGAAAAAAAAAAATCTGATTGTTTTTTTCGTTCTTTTTTTTTCGTTGTCGTATATATTATATAGGTATACATATATACTTATACGAATAAATTTCCCGGTACATTTATCGTTTGTACAAGTGTTATAGGTACATATATGTATGTATGTATGTATATGTACGCTAACCCGCGAAGGAGAATCTATACGGTGCAGGGTTCGCGTCAACGCCTATCTATCTATCTGTCTCTGTATATACCCGAGTATATAACGAGTATATAACAGCTGTGCTCATATTTATTCTGCATTAACCGGAAGGTGTAGTTAAGAGTATGTATGTTATGTACCTACAAGTATACATATACATATATATATATATATATATATATATAAGAATATTTTTCTAAGAAACGGAATAAGTTGTAGATATACACAAATATATATATACCTATATATGTATACATATAGGTATGTAACCTGTAGATATTATTGATGGTAGAATATTCTGCGATAGGAATATTGATTGCCTGTCCTATATGTACATATGTAAGTATATACATAAGGTATATGTTATTGTTAGACTTGTCGAGCTGTATAGCTGCTACCATTATATTTTACATACCGAGTAGGTATATACATAATATATAGGTATATAACGAGCATGTATATAATAATGAATCAATTGATTCTTCTCTCGCTAGACGAGACAGATATATCTGGGTTTTAAAACTAGGACAAGGCGTGAACTTTACCAATTAAGATTAATCGCTCGAATGCTTATGTATGTACATACATACATACGTATATAAACAATCCAGACGAACTCGATCTATTATCGAACTCAATCTGGGTCTTGCTTGTTACTAATTGCACTCGTATATATATATATACTATAGGTATAATATATGTATTATACATCGCGTCGATTCCTATTTCTTCTACAATTTTTAATATATTTATACATATGGATATAGGATGCAGAAATTCGTTGCAGAATAATGGCGGAATATTAGTAGGAGAAATTTTTTTTTCTTTTGCTTTTCATTTAACAGAAATAGAAATAGAATTGGGTTGGATTAAACAAGAAACTCCATGGCGGAATAGAATTAAACGCGTTAGTATTATAGCTATGTATTCTGCTACACGTATAACGGCTAGCTGCATCTGCAGGACGGCGGATTGATTCGTCGTAACTCGAATTCGATTATAATATACCGAAAATTGAAATGGTAAATTTATACGTTATCGCTCACGTTATTCTGGCGAGAAAATTAATAAAAAGAGAAAGAGATATGAGTTGAATTTATACTCATGCACATCCCGAGTATATAAGCTCGGTATATATATACCTAATACATATATACGAGCACGTTGTGTGTAATTAATTTTTTTAATGGAGTTACGGGAGGCGCACAGTCGAGTCAGTGCTAATCACATTCACAAAGCTTCGCGGGATTAGCCATTTCAATTTACAAACTTCTAGTCTGAACCAACTTTTTTTATTTTTATTTTTTTCTACTATTATCATTATTATTCCGAGCAGGAAATTGTCGACTAAAATTGTTTCAATTTTCGGTCAATTTCAATCAGGGTCTAGATTCGGCTAATAGTTTGTCTTCTACCGCGGGTAGCTATGCGACGATCAGTTCCGAATCAATATAATTTCCGCCGTACACAAAATCGTCGAGATTATACATGGAGCTGTAACATAGCTTTCACTTGAAATAATAACTATTTTGTTATAACGATATATCGTGGGGAAAATCTTTCACGTTCAATTTCGTTCGATATTTTATTACATCGATGAATAATATCAATGAATATGCGTATATCCGTATACTTTGAAGCTGTGTACCTTATAGATACACACGTTTTACGAAAATGAACGGATAATAAATCGGAATTTTTTATATGTGGTAACCGCTTGGCTGTTGTTGCTGTTCCCTTGTGGTCCTCGATCACATGTATGTACAACAGCCGGATTTCATTTCTGGTCCATTAGCGTCATGAACGAAGGGTAAAGGGTGAAGGGCAGAGGGTTGAGGGTTGAGGGTACAGGAGAGCAAAGGCAAAGGCAAAGGGAGAATTTCAACTGACGACTGGTCACGTGTCGTTCACGCAAATTGTTCTAGATCCAATCACGACAAGTTACGCGATATTATACCTCGGCTAATTACACAATCACATCGACGCCCAAAGATTAGACAATCGGATACCTACATAGGTATAGGTATAGCTATAAATTGGGTTAAAACCGAGCGTCATATGAACAAAATTAGTATCCCTTTTCGAAAAAAAAAAAAAAAAAAATAAATAAATAATTTCTAGATTTTGAGTATATTAACTAGAATATCAAATTGACTACAAAAAAGGAAAGTTTTCAAAATTTTTCTTTAAAATTGATTTTTCATTGTTTTTTTTTTTTTTTTTTATCGGAATATTATCGAACGATGTTTAAAAATTGTAAACTCGAAACTTTTGCGAAATGATTTTTATTTTCTTCTGCATTTCGTTTGAATTTTTTTTTTCTATTTTTTGCCTGCATTCTTACGTATAGAACTATACAATACGTATATGGTATAGGTGCGCAGATACCTGTATGTAATATTACACGTATCGGTCTGTCACGCACGTGCACGTGATATATATATATATATATATATATATATATATATATATATATATATATATATATATATATATATATATATATATATATATATATATATATATATTGTCGTACGTAAGCCGCGACGTGTCCACCCCTTGACCTGCTATTTATAGCGAATTATTTTTATACCGAACACAACAAGTCGACGGTGATGATCACACAAATTGTTGCTGGCATATGATACAGAAGAGGAGTATTTAAACACATTTCGAATAATTTTATTTTTTAATTATTTTTTTTTGTGGATTTTTTTTTTTTTTTTTTTTCTTTTACAAATATTTCGATCACCCTTCAAAGGAATAATTCAACACTCTGACCCGTTTGAATTTGAATTGAATTTATCGTTTATATAGTGTATAATAAAAACTGGTTTAGGGATGAGTGAAAATAGGTACATACATACGTACGTATATCTACTGCAGTACATAACCCACCTGCCACCTCCGCGCACTTCGCAATCAGTGCCGCCGCGAACTTTGAATAGAATTCAATTTCCTATCGCGCATATGTGTGTGTGTGTGTGTATGTATAAAGAAAATATAAATGAAAAATTACCAAAAAAAAAAAAAAAAAAAAAATTCACTCACCGGTTACCTACAGGAAGTGCGCTTTTGAAATCCGCGAAATATAATTGGAATGAGTCTCATTGTCAGAATTGTACGATCGATCGCTCACGATATGTGTATAACTTTTACAAATAATAGTTTTTGCACTTTTCTATAGAAATTTTAAGTCTCTCTTTTGTTTTGTTTCACGCGAAGGTATAAGTTTATACCGTGGACATGATATGTTAAACAATTTTAAACAAATATAGTATAATTACGTATAGCCCGCGGTTAAAGAAACTACGAACACAAGCTACCGCGGTTAGCAGCTGATAACTTGTAACGTTTATATTGAAGAAAAAAAAAAAGAAAGAAACTAACCGTTACATAGCTACTATTCTATACACGAACGTATATACCTATGCGAATTCCACACGCTTAACTATTGCCAATATACAAGTAATAAAATGAAATTTTTTTTTTTTTTTTTCTTTCTTCATCAAATTTATTACCCATTGTTCGTTTAACTTGCGATAATAAGTCCACGGGACTCGACCTCGTCGAAGATTGGTTTTTTGTCAGAGTGTAAATAAATTATCGACGATATAATCTGGGTACAAAAATATATATACATATATAAGGTACCAATATATACATACATCTAAGTATATATACCTAATTGTTGAGATATTGCGGAAGGAAACGATGCAGAAAATTTATTGCTAAAAAAAAAAACTATTCAACACTCCTGCACGCAGCTGCCTGAAATTCTATTTTCCTGTTTTCTATCATTTCTATTTATTTTTTTGGTAATTTTTCGAAAATCTGTATATATATGCATTCGGAGAAAGAAATAGTACCAAAACCCGAACATCTATCTACACGTACATATAGGATATCGTTAACTATGTAATAACCGTAACAACTATAATAGCTGTTACTGCTGCTGCTGCACCGTTACGTTACGTTACGTAAATGCGAGATGCAATGTTTCATTGGGTCACGATACTCGATATATGTATATGTACCATAGCTAGTTCTTACGTAACTATAATAATCGCCTTGTCAGCTCAGCTTGGGCCTTATATATACCATATATATGCGTATTGGTTACCTGCGGCCATATAGATATCCATAACGCGAGCAAGTATATATAGGTACGAGGTTAATATATATATCGTTGAAACAGGTGGACAGAGTCCGAAACTTGGCATACTTTAAGTATGCCAAGTATAGTAGAAATCCTATTAAAATTCAACAGATTTTTTAACTGTATAATTTTCGAAGTTATACAGCTGCTGGGTGTCCCAGAACTAAATGTTCAAAATGAATGGTGTCCTAGAGGAGGTAGAACCGAGTAAATTTTCCCGAAGAACATGGGGTCTGCGAAGTCGCGTTCGCGAGATATCACAAGTTAAAAAAAAAGTATCGCTTTGCGCCGCGTCGCGGCGGCGCAAAGCGATACTTTTTTTTTAACTTGTGATATCTCGCGAACGCGACTTCGCAGACCCCATGTTCTTCGGGAAAATTTACTCGGTTCGACCTCCTCTAGGAAACAAAACAAAAAAAAAACAAAAAAAAAAAAAATGAACCCGGGGCTTCGGATATATTTTTATTTTTATTTATTCGGAGACTTTTTAGCCCACGGGGGAGCGTCAAATTCGAATATGACCGATTTGAGGACCAGCCTAATATTTATACATGTTTATATTTTACGTATACAGTATAAGAAGTCGCGAAGTTTCTCGTTACTTCCGGTTGTCACCGTTGCGGGTTTGAGTTCAAACGAAAGTTCACCGCAATCATTATTATAGTATATATACTCGCGAGAGTACTGAAGGTACTCCGGCGCGCGGCTCGCTATTTGCGAGATTACAAGCGTTGTGTCAGGAGAGACTCAGGTTGAATTTCTGTCTATTGTCTACTCGCTGAGAGGGACGATATCAGACAAAGAAAGATCCAAAAGAAACAAACAAAAAACAGATGACGGTTCAAAGGGCAAAAGAGCGAGAGAGAGAGAGAGAAAGGGAAAAGGACAAGAACAGAGAAGAGGATGAAAATAGAATAAAAAAGGAAAACAAAAAATAATCACTAAATGCATGACGAAAATTGGAACCAACGGACCAAGTCAAGCCAAGGCTTTCATTCGTCACCAAATTCGCACACGTTAATTAACGAGATAATCGAAATCTCTGTACTGCAGTAAATGTCGAAGCAAAGTTATTGTAAACATAGATATACGTATATGCTCATTGATCTGTTTAACGAGTATGCGTGTGACGATTGTGTGCAAAGTATATAAACACCGAATATACATATACCGTTAAACCCGAATGTGACTTTATGCCAGAATTAATAATTGACTACACCGATCAGCCAGACTAGTTGAGATACTAGAGAGTTTGACGTAGCATAGCGTGAAGTACTCTACATACATATACCCTACCTCTAATATACCTACACCGCGCTTCAACTAGCTAATTGTTAATTGTACACGATTGCAAATTTGCATCACGTCAAAGCGGCGTCTACGTTAAATTACATATACCGTTCGGTGGGTCTCCGGTTTCATTAAATCGAGTATAAAACGATATTCGCGATACGATAAATTTCTCAACTCCAAATTTCGCGCATTTCATTTTTTTTTTTTTTTTATTTCTTTACTTAGCTACGATTTCAAATTTATGTGATATGTGGTTACATACTATAGTTGCAGGTAAAAATTGCTGGTATAGTCCTTGTGAAAAATTGAGTTCCAATTAAAATAATTTTTTCTATTGACTTTTCTCAGCACAGATAAGTGAACAGTTTTTGGGACGATGAATTTTTAAGTGAAGAACGTGAGGAAAACCAACAAACAAACGAATGGGAGACAAAGTGCAGAGTGAAAGGATTATTGAAGACGGGGTGAGTCACATATATGAATACCTACACACATATTATAAATTATTCATAAACTTTTACGACGATGATAAACTTTGAGGAAAATTTTTGCAATTTTCTTCAGTACCGGTTTTAATCACTTATGAATTTTTTCGACCCACCCAAGAGACTGTGGAGAATCGATCGACATATTCCACGTTTTTATTGGGCAAACTTTTGCCTGCAGAATCACTTTAAAGTTTGAATCACAAAAATTCTATCCACGCACGCGGAGAGTAAGAAGTTTTTACTTGTTATTATTTTATTTTTGTTTTGCTTGGTTTTCTTGCTTCATATCTGATCTACGGAATAAACCTGCGGATATACGTATGTATACATATAGGTATACATATATCATAATGCTGTGTATATAGAAAATGAAAATTTCAATTATGTGATATATCCTACGTAATTTAAATTGTTTGAGGTAAAAGTAAAAGCGTATAGGTATACACGTGTACGTATGGGAAAGAGATATAAAAAAAAAAAAAAAATTCTGATAGAATCATTATCATTTTTTGTTTTGAAATTTTTTTTTCATTTCGTTATTTATTTTTTTTTTTACACAACTTTGATACGAACAACGGTTATTGGCGTATGTGTGTAGCGTGTATTCATTATAAATAAAATTTATTACGAGCGAAGTGATCATCGACGATGCGGGGCTTTATGCGGGGGAAAACGGATAAAAAAAAATAAAATAAAAAATCGTAATTGTTACCCTCCCGGTGACAAGAGCACGTATAGACGGTGAAACCTGGTGGTGAAGGATGATAATTGTTCAACTAATGTACATAGGTATATGTAGACCTAACACATACATGCATATGTGAAGAAAAAAAAACAATCATGAAATGAAAGAAGAAAAAAAATATATAAAAAGAAAAAAAACCACCACAATACAAGAGAAAATATAGAGAAAATAAAATATTACCGTGCGAACGCGCGAGCCACTCGACAAAGGCCACTTTACCACCGCAGGCAATGAGCCTCGGACCACCATTTTTTTTTTTTTTTTATTATTACTTTTTTATTTATTTATTTATTTATTTTTTCACCGCTATACGGTAGCCCACATAGGTACATACATACAAGAAAATGCCGTCGCAGTCTATCTATACGCAGTTTTATTCATTTATTTTTTTTTATTTTTTTTTCACCTATTGCTTTCTCTCTTACGCCCAAAATTATTCAAATAATTTATTCAGACGTTTGCTTCCTTGAGAGTTGTTTAACCTATGTATATAGGTTAACCTGTATACATACGTACATATAATACGATAAAAAAATGAAAAAAATATAAAAACTTGCCACTTCGTTCAAATATATAAGTCAAAGTGACGATAATCTATCTTCGAGAACTTCCTTTGATCCTATATAGGTAAGTACTTAGAAATTTATTCGACCTGTTCGCAAGGGCCAAACTTTTACTTTTTTTCCTACTAATTTTTTTTCTTTTTCTTTTTGAATCTTTATTCCTAGTCCATTCGCGTATACATCACGAGCATTTAATTTACCCAAACTTAATTTGCACCCTCGCTGAAACACGCGTCTTATTTGTTTTAATATTTAGGGAATATCAGCTACCGCGAGCTTTCCCTAAAAATCTTCAAATCACTCTAATATCTAATATTATCGCGAAGATCGTTTTTTTTTTTTTTTTTTAATACGTTTATTATTCAACACGCGCATACAGTATGTATATATCAGTTATATGATACGATAATATAGTAAAAATTAATAAAACGACAAATTTCAGCCGGAGTTTTCTGACATTCCTATAAAGATCTTGTTATATCTATAATATAAACGCTAATTATAAACGAATATAAACAGAATTCGAAGAGTTCCATTAAATTTCGAGCTTGGTTTTATTATTAAGATGAATATATCAAGGATTTAAGGCAAACATTAATAAGGTTCTTCTCTGAAGGGACGATATATATATACATATACTTCAAGGTATACCTAGCTACGCTTTGAAGAAGAAGAGGGCTGTTTAATATTTAATGACGTAGCAAAAGGAGATAGAAAAAAATTTGAAAAAAAAACGAGGAAAATAAATAATAAAAATTCACGAAAAAAGGAAAAAAGAAATAAAATTTTTTTAAATTTCTTACATCTTCAAAGGCTTTCCACGAGGACCAATTAAGTAGATTAAAAAAAAAAAAAAAAAAAAACACGGTACCGTATATTTTATTGGAAAAGTAATCAACGATTTTTTTAATTTTTTTTTCCCCCCATTAAAATAAAAATGAGAAGAATTATGTAAAGAGAAGAAAATCTCAACCAACAAAAAAAAAAAAAACTTTTTTCCGCGAGTTATATTTGCGATCCATTTTTAATAATTTTAGAAAAAAAAACAGCAAAAAAAAATTCAGAATCGTCGCGGGACTTCACGATGGAATATAAACAGTCAATAAACGTGTACTGTATACATATATACACATGTATATACCTATATAGGTACTATATAGAATTATTGCAAATTTATCAAATAATTGGCAATTAAGGCAATTGGGTTAATTACAAGGACGCGTTTGAACCAGCTTTACGGCATTTATAACTCTACATATCCGTTTGAACTTTTAAACTTCGAGTTGAATTAGCGCAGAATAACCTATACCTATCTACAGCTACCCTCGAAGGGCGTAAGGTACTAGCTAGGTTAGTATCACACAGAATACTTAGCTAGGCACGAGAATCATCATATCGCCTTCTCTCTGCTTCTGCAGCCATCCTTTTGATTATTATCTTTGCCCCTTCCGCGGGTTTCAACCATCCCTAAAACTACCTCAAACTGCTAAAACCTCTGTAGGCTATGTACAAGGTCTATATGTATGTACATATCCGCTATATAAATTTACTTTGTGCTAATCCTCGCTGAAGATAGGAAAATATACGTTTTATAGTTGATGAAAAATAGTTTAATTGAATTAGGTATAAATTGAAGGATGTGTCTGTGTCACTCTCTAAAATTATAAGATATTCGTCGTAAGTCTTTTTCTTCTCTTTTCATTTCTCTCCGTGAATTTTATTACGTGACGATACATACAGATATCGTTTTCGACGACTCTGAGTGACAATATTAATTCCGCAACCCCTTTTTCTATATTTTTTCATCAAATATTTTATTCGATTTGAACAAAAACGGTCGCGGTATCGTTGTTCATAGAATTTAGGGAGATATATTCACCTTTCAGAATCGTCGGAGCGTGAAAGCGAGATATACGCCTATATACAATATTTATATAATACAGAATATAGCTTTACGTATATAAAGCTTCGTATATTTCCGTTTTATATATACATAAACCTGTGCTGCAGTATATAGCAAGAACTTTGCGTAACGTAGTAAATAAATTCTATATACCTAAACCTCTATACTCGCAGCACCAGGGTTCGTTGAATGAATCCAGTCGTCTGGAGATTATCTTCAAGGAAAGAGAAAAGGAAAACAAAAAGCACGTTTCTTTCACGGTTTAAGATATAGATAAAGCGATCAACGGAACACTCCCCTGTATATATATAATTCACCCCTTCTAATTCTATAATTTACCAACTTCGTGTGTTTATAAATTGGTAAAAAATTCTTCAAAATATGTCCGAATGATTGATGACAATTCCTCAATATACTAACCTAATTAAATTTTGTTTCTTCTAATCAACAAATTCTTCGTATAGATTTTTTTCCCCCCTTCTTTTTTCTACTTGATGAAATATAGCAGCCTCGTCTGTTCGCACGGTATTAAATACCATGGATGTTTAGAGACTGATGAAAATTTCGAGCTTGATTAAGCCCACTTTGTATAGAGATAATTTGGAATTTGAATAATTGAACGATCAGACGCCGTGCCGTCTCCGAGTATATACATACCTATAAGACAGTATAACCTACACTTATTCGTGTAATTTAAATCATGGTAGGTACATGCCTGTTACAGCTTTAGGTATTTATCAGTTATACGAGTTCTCGCGTTCCGGTATATACGTTCGTTCGTTCGTTCGTTCGTTCGTTCGTTCGTTCAGGTACAGGGTACAGGTTCAGAGTTTGTTAAATTAAAACGTCAAGGCTGTCTAAAACCGGGGTGAAACACGCCTCAACCTCAGTCTTAATTAAGATTTACTTATTGGGTTTCTCCATTGGCACAATATCGATCGACACAAACTATAACAAAGCTATACATATACACGAGCAACGGTATTTCCGCAACGAATGAACAAACTGCAAAATGAAAGAAAAAAAAAGGAAGAAAAGTAGGAAGAGAAGACGAATCAATTAAAATTGAAATTGAAGGATATTTTTCAACAAATTTATTCCAGATTTTTGCTCACGAAGAGAATTCAATCGTAGGAAATTCGGAAAGTTAATTTTTTCTTTCTGGTCATTCATTCGCAATTTATATTATTTATAATTTCGAATGACAATTGGTTAGCAGTTTCGAGAATACTCTTGAGGTATAACCTATTCGATGGGTATATAGCACGTGTGCCTACTATAACCTGACGAGGATAACAAATACCGGGTTAATTACAGCGGAGAAAACTCGTTACCACATTCCACATTCCACCAAACACAAACACGGCATGCACATACCATACGGTCTTCGTAATTGACCAAACTATCCGAAACTTCTCATACGTTTTACGTGTACAGTAATAGACATATACAACTATAATGAATTTAATCAAAATTTCTCAAAATTAAAAAAAAAAAATAAAAAATAAAAAAAAATATATATATATTAAAAATTTTGAGTAGGTATATATAAGATGTGAGAATATTATCGATATAAATAAATGATATTAATTTCATTTAACTAATTTCAATGCAGTGATAGATATATATAATTTGATTAAATCAGTATTACAACCGCGCGCGGACACTTTCACTCGCGTCGTCGTATATGTAGATTGATATACCGATATCGTTTTATATACCTATATATGTCCGCAAGAACTAGATATGCACATACACATATATATTTATTACATCGTGAATCCTGAATATATAATATAAATATATATGCGCGTGATGATTAATTATTATTTATTGGTACATATGTAAATTTTAACCGTCTGATATAAATAATGTATGTGCAGTGGATAGCGTGTTATATATACGGGTACGAATTCGAGCATAGGTATGAGAATTTTTACACATCGCATGTATATGTACAATACCTGTATATATATGTATAGTATATGTATTATATAATTGTCGAGAATTAGAGAGATATCAAATTCAAAGAAAAAAACAAAAAAATATATATATATATTCCACGTTGGTTACATGAAACTTGAAAATACTCGCAGTGTCAAAGCTCTTTGAACAAATTGACACCCTTGAATTTCACGGTTTTTAGACGTCTTAGGGAGGTGGGTTACATAGGTACAGGTGTAAATGTAGGTAGGCTTATCGCGACGATTACAGGTCACCGTTTGTGCAGTCTTTGAAATATGAAAAGTGGACGAGTTTTTTTTTTTTTTTCAACTGAAATGAAAAATGCCAATTAAAGACTTTGAAGAGTTTCAATTAATTCATAGTATAGGTATACATAAAAAAAAAAAAAAACACACACACATACGAATTTGAAAAAGAGACAAATTCAATGCCATGATAGCTAATTCCGATCGGGGCTGAACAAATATCTATAACACATCGACATATACACTATACAGAACATTTAATTTCTACTTTATTTTTTCACATGAAACATATATACATATATATTTACCACAACACTAAAATCATTGTAATACATACACAGGGTGTACCAGAACTAAATGTTCAAAATGAAAGGTGTCCTAGAGGAGGTCAAACCGAGTAAATTTTCCCGAAGAACATGGGCTCTGCGAAGTCGCGTTCGCGAGATATCACAAGTTAAAAAAAAAGTATCGCTTTGCGCCGCGTCGACGCGTGCGCAAAGCGATACTTTTTTTTTTAACTTGTGATATCTCGCGAACGCGACTTCGCAGAGCCCATGTTCTTCGGGAAAATTTACTCGGTTTGACCTCCTCTAGGACACCTTTCATTTTGAACATTTAGTTCTGGTACACCCTGTACATACCTATAATACACATGTATCGTATATATACATATATTTAATACAAGACTTACACAGGGACCCCGTTGTCTTATTATAGTTTTATTTAATTGATTAATTTAAATACTAATTAAAAGATGATTAAATACGCGACTGTATACAATTATAACTACCGTTTTGCGGAGTTTAATCACGACTCGTTTTCAACACGTATTCATACTCCGCGCACCTATCAAGAAATTAATGATTACTATATCAAATTGATCGTGTATAGGTAGGTACTCGGGCACCGATTAACTTCACATTAATAATCTTCCTATCTTGTTTTCTATTTATGCAGACACTGACAGTGCTATATAATTAACAGAAATATATATATACTGTATATATTCTATTAAGTGCGAAAATTCGATCGACTGCAGAGAACGATAAACGGAAATCGGCAATTTCCGTTTAAAGGAAAGAAACGACGAAAGATAAAATTAGTTAATGAATCGATTGATTATAAAAAAAAAAAAAAAAATGAAGAATTTGGTTTTGCTTTTTCAAGTTTTATTCGAATTATATTCAAGTTATTTGAAAAAAAAAAAAAAGAAAACTGAATGAAAAGGGTGAATATAAATTTATTCGAGCGTATATTATGACTGTATACTCGTTTTTCGATGATACGGAGGACTACGTTTTACGATGAAATCACTGAAGGGAAAATATCTATATGTATAATGTACGCCGAGGCACCTGTCAAGATGATAAGGATGGAATAAAGCCCGCGCGCGCGTTCTCTAACAACTCGACTGCATGAGCAAAGCAGAGCGGAGGCAGCGAGCAGAGCAGAGCGGAGCGGAGCAGTAGCAGTAGCAGTAGCAGCGGCAGAGGATGGACTTTGAAGCACGCGGTTCGAGGAACTGTCAAGCTATAATATAACGTTGCGCTGAGAATCTGCGACGGGCGTATAAAAGGGAGCAAAAGGGAAGTAGGGTAACCATGGTAACCCAGCGGCGGGGAACGCGTGCCAAGTCGCGCCTGCGCCTGCAACAGGTTATACCCAACGACGGCTAGCTATACGAAACGATATTATCACAGGAGATTCTTTTTGGTTTCACGGGGGTAAAAACGGGGTGAGGTCGAGGGACAGGGATACCGCCAGGGAGAGGTAGGGGCCGATATATATCGAAGCCTTACTCCAAAGGTCGACTGCCCTCCTGCGTCCTCCGCTCTACGTCCTGCGTCCGGATCACCTCGGGGGTTCAGAAGAAACGGAAAGGGAAGCTGAAGAGAAGAGAAGGGAAGGGAAGGGAAGGGAAGGGGCTCTCACGTTGTTACACTTTGTGAACTTTGTTAGTGCCTTTTTATATCTTCCAGGTTATACCTGCTGATAGGGGTGGATACGTATACTTGGTCCGAGGGTTAACGCATGGATATATAGTATGACACAAGCATACAGGGATACACGTATACCTAATACGCGATAAACTTAAGCTTGTCTTTCTGATATGCGAGAGCTTGCGTCTTACGGTGACTCGAGAGTCGTGTCCGACAGGGTGGCGACAGACCGGGAAAACCGGGGAAACCTGGAATAGTCAGGGAAAAGTTAGGGAATTACTTCGGGCCACATGGAAAACGAGTGTTTTTTTTGTTTGTCTTTTTTTGAAATGAGCTACCTTCGAAATTCGGCTGTGAACGCAGGTTTGGCGAAGCTTCGAAAATAATCGCGTAAGAATCAGAATAACAGATATTACTAACCCCCCCTCACCCGCAAAGCCTAAGTATGTGGCTATTATTGCCTCCAGCATACGACGCGTTGAAATTTTCGTCATTTTATACATTTTCATTTCTTCGGGGTTGAATATCGCAGGAACTATTTATTTTAGAAAAAACTCGAGCGACTAATTTCAAGCATATTTGATGCTCTTGCTATTGACTGTATTACTTCACCCGCTACTACCGGAGAACACGAGAAAAAATCATTTCATAAATTAAAAGTACGTTTTTTTTCAACTTATGAAATAATTTTACATTTTTTTAATATTTTTTTTTTCGAAAAGCTTGGAAAATTTTCCAACAAATCAAACCTATTTTGTAATGGAATCGTCTTTATTTTATTTTTTGTTACTATATTTAACTTTCTCGTAATTTTTTCTTCTTGATTTTTTTCCTCCTCATCACTACATGGGACAATTTTTACTTTTAATTACCTTGCGGTACTGCAGGTTATAATGTAACTGTCTAATTGTAATGTGAATTTTCATTAAATGTATAGACATATAAATCACTGCAGATTTACACAATATCGTAACTCAACATTTACCACGATAAATGTAGTATTTAGACAACATTATCATGAGGCGTTTCATCGAATTTACATTAACTTGTAAATTATTAAATGTTGATTACTTTTAGATGTAAGAGTCCTTGATACGTGTAAAAACATTAACCGTGTAAATTCGTGTTATAAATAGACAGAGGCTTACAATCATTGTAACAACATTATCCATTGTAAATGTATCAACGTTATCAATGAGGCAAACATAATGTGGGTAAAACATTATGCAAATGTTGATTACTCTAAGTTGTGAGAATTTTGATATAAATTCCTAATATAGTTAGGCAGAGACGTTTCAATTGAATTACAGAAACGTTGAAAAGAAAGAGGAGAAAAAAAATTAAATTATGCATCAAATATTTTCATTCAATTATATTATAGTTTTCTTATATACATATATGCGGAATTATATTCACAGTTCTGCAGATATCATATACATATGTATAGGTTTGGTTTATTCGTAAATGAACGGAAATAAAAGCTCTTCGCGATATACATCTTTAATCAATTATATTGCAGTGAACGTACATTTGGTGAAGCTTCGAAAATAATCGCGTAAGAAACAGGATAATAGATACTATTAATCCCCCCCCCCCCGCGAAGTGACCAGGACTTCGCTCAACTTGATTGCGATTCTGTCGAAAGACGTCAGGATATATCGAATTTTTGTCCGGACAAAGTCAGGGAATTTTATTTCAGCCGAATTGTCGCCACCCTGATAAAGTAGACATATAAATATATCTAATTCGATCCACATGATCGTTGCGATTTTTTTTTAATTATTTTGGATTTCGCGAGGTCTTGCCTTTTTTCTTTTTTTTTTTTGAAATTCACAATCGGCAAATTTAATTCAGTTTTCTTTTTATCTACGCGGGCATGGACGATAAAATTGCCGTATAGTCAATTACGATATAATTGCATTTGCAAATGTTGTTTACGCAAATTTCACGAGACGTGTTTATGTAGGTTGCTGCAGTCAGTAGTCAGCTGTCGACTAATAGATATATACATGTATTCAGTATAGTATACCTCGTTAGGTTAATTAAACATTCATCTCAAAGTTCGCAGCGTTTTCTATAAACCGGTAGTACCTAACGAGGTGTATTCTGCATCGTACGTATATTTATATATATATATATACGTATGCACGTATTTACGTATGTATTTACATAAATATCGTATAATATTATAGCTGTGGAAAAGTCAATTATACATCCCATCTACATATATATATACCTGTACCCATAACCCATGTATAACAAATACGCCATATAGTATATACAATTATATATTTACACACGAATAATCGGGAAGGGGGGGTGAGGGGGTTTTATTAACGTACGAAAATATAAATGTTATCGATTCGTGGATATAAAATCGTCAATTTTATCTTCACGCCGGTATATGAAACTGTCTATTCGGAAACCATATAGCGAGTGATCCTCGCGAGATATTCCCGCGAAAAAAATTGGCAAAAAATTCCGATGCAACTATACGAGAATCATCGGAAATGTAAAATCAGAAAACTGGTTAAATTTCTGTCCAAATTTGTTGTTTTAATTTATTTTATTTTTTTGAAAAATAATTTTTTGGTGTCTGTGTAAAGTATGACGGTGAAAAGCGTTTATGGAATTTTATCTTCTGTGTAAAAAAGTCTTTTAATTAGTATTTAAATATATTATATATATACATATATATCTATATCGTAAAATCAACGTCTCGGAGGTAATAAAGTGAACGGAAATGAATACACCGCGACGATCATTTCTGCATCGTTAAAGTTGATCGTTACACATAGTAGTGTTTCGGGTCCTCGTTATTTTATGGCTTGGAATTACCACCTACCTCCTGCAGCAGCAGCAGCAGCAGCATCTGCGACACGAATATCTCCGCGATTTGAAAAATAAAAAGAAAGAAAAATCTCTCGTAACTATAATACATATACCTATATATATATATATACAGCTACACACCCACGTTATGTAAATCTACGTGTAATCGGAGTTTGAATCGCTCCTCTGGAGCAGGAATTTATACACGCATACATACATGTACGTATATTATACACGAACGGAATACAGAACACAGAGAGAGAATCATCGAACATCGAGGATTTGAGGCAGGCAACGGGCTCCAAGGGGTTGTACAGTTTATTAGCTCACCCCCGATTTATAGTGACAGCGTTAGGCACGCCACGAATGCAACCAAGTCCTTGTCAATTCTTCTTTCTTCTTGATTCTAACTTTTTAACCTGCAATCCACACGATTTTACTTTCAGATTTATTTATTCGGATCCGATTCGTCTAATTTTTAGTTCTTTTTTTGCGAACGTATGGGTTCAATTTTTCGTTCTATATTTTGAGAAACGAATGAATGAAGAAAAAATAAAATATATATATATATTTTTTTTCTTTCTCGAAATTTTTATCGATCGTTACTATTTAGGGAATAAATTCTTGTGTATGTCTATATGCTGGTTCAAATCCCTCGCTACTCAACATTCGCTCCGCGCAACCCTAAACCGCTCAATATGCGATAGGGAATATATAGGGGTGCCCACAGGAACAATCTATATAGTACCCACATAAACGGTGAACATTGTGTCCCGCGTTCTCTAGTCGCGTATATAAAAATAGTTGAACTATACTTTATTTTATTTTCATTTTTGTTCTTGCTGCTGCAGATATAGTTCGAAATAATTCAGGATCTTTATATTCTTTCAGGGTACGTTTATAAGATCGTTCGAATATATTCTGCAAGTGCAATTGAAATATTACCAATACGCTAAATACTCGAAAAAAAAAAAGAAAAAAATTTATTGACTTTGCATTTGATTTATATGTATAACGTATAAGATATTTGGGGCTTGGAAAGCTGCCCTCCAGGCTTTCCGCCTTCATATCGGATCTGCCGAATATAGCTTCTCATTCTTGTAAAGCAAACTCATTAAGATCCCTCTGGGACGGGTCATCGGACATCTAAAACGACCTGTGCACGCGTAACAGGTATTAATACTCCGAATCGTAATACCGGAACTGTAATCACGGGCCAACTGTAATTGTTACTCAATGTTTGGGACGGATATATTGTGTGCGAATATGTACAAAATGTAGGAAAGTCTAATCGCGATCCTGATACGTTATACCTAAATAATATATATACGAAGTTGTCACGCATGTCTTGGTGAAATTTTATATATACCAACATCGCAGATTTCTTCTCCGCGCTTGAATATCTTCAGAAGTAGAAAATAATTAAGAAAAAAATGAAGTAAATAAAAATTAGTAAAAGGTCTGAGGCGTATAGTCAGTCGAGTAACGACAATTCTGCTTCGGGCGTGGAAAGCTGAAGGAAATCGTAGACCTACAGATATGGAACGGCCATACTGACGGTGGGCCCCGTTCTGATGCAGGACTCCATATCTCTCTTACAGCTTCTTTGCCTTTGGCTATATCTGGACCGTAGAAGGCTAGATGCTAGATATAACCGTGCGTAAAGCTAAAACGTGCAAAACAAACTAATCGAATTCCTGCAAAAATGCCCATGGCGAAGAAGCGCTGATGCAAGGCCCAAGCATCTTTCCATCTGTTTGCAAATGTGGCAAGTTTTCTTCTTTTTTTTTTTTCTCTTTTACTCTGCTCGCAAAATAAATTTTCTTACGCACTTTCTAATTCGTACTGTACGACAGGAATTCTATACACGAAAGTTTCATTTTCGTCGATAAATTCGGAAATTTGCGGAATAAAAATTGGGCGGAAAAGACTCGAAACACGAAAAAAGAAAAGGAGGAGAAAACGTATTTGAAAAAATTGGTGACTCAATTCGCTGATTCGGGGATAATTTTCAAGGACTTGTTTTTTTTTTTTTTTGTTCACGAATTTAAACAAACGGGATCCCACAAGCCTTCGAAGGGTCAGTACCAACTACTTGCATAACTATTTGAGATCTCGGACTGTACAGGATCGTTCGTACTGTTCACGACTGTACGGTACGTGGCAGGAGGCCGACGCGGCTCAGTATTGGAGTACGTGCTACAGTACCGGAGGGTCTCCCCGTGATCGTGACCAGAATAACACAAGCCGCGATTTTGCACGAGCAAAACGATCGCCGGAATCGCAGGAGTAAAACTTACCTCACCTCGCCTCGCCTTGCCTCGGCTAGCCGGACGAGTGGAAAGACGTACGCGCGGGCTTGACCAATTCCTTTCAATTTATACGATTTGAAAAAAAAAAAAATGTTGATTTCGTTACCGTGATTTTTTTTTTTTTTCTCGGGATTTCGGGGTCCTAAATCTCGTTTTTTTCGATTCCAAATTTTCTTTCAAATGTTCGAATGCGGCCAATACGAGACTCTGGACTCTTGGCATTATGCACGATACATATACCCAAGGCGCGGCGTCAGCTGTCCCTTTGTCAGCTGATTGACCGATTTGACGTTCACAACTGTTGTTTTAACTCTGTTTTATTCACCTGCGGTTTATGGGGATACACCTAACTGCAGTTTCTACAAGTATAATGTGTTTTAGTATCTTCTGGCTTGCGGAAGACTGCGGTGATTCCTATACCAGCTAGAAAATTGTCTTTTAAATATAGCCAGAGCAGCAGATGTCACGAGCGCTCGTATATAGTAATTATATTAAAATTTGACAGAAAATTAAAGCGTTTTGAATTCAAAACTGCTGCAACTGTTGCGGAAAGTTACTATAAGAATATGAATATTTAATTTTTTTTTTATTGAATGAGAAGCGGTACCAACTTCAGTACAAATTTTGCAAATTTTCGCCAAAAATTTTGTACAGTTGATTAATTACCTTTAATTTATTAATATCATTATTATTCGGTACAAGGGAGTCCGTTGTAAATATTTGACAAATTCATGAGCCAAGGGGATGATAATAAATTTCAACGTTATTAAAAACTTGAAAATTATTTTCGTGTTTCAATTTCCGAGCGGAGAGTATAAGATATCGTTGTTGGTAGGTATAGATATACGGCGGATGCACGCAGATTATTATTCGCCGGAAGTAGGGGGCATCTTTGCTGTTCGTATACTACGGTATTCTTCTTTTTATTTTTTTCCTTTTTCTTCTTCTTCGTTTGCTTCTTCTTCTTCTTCTTCTGCTTCTCTTCTTGTTCTTCTTGTTCTTTACGATAAACGTATGGTAGCAATAACACCAACAGAAACTTCTTGTAGGATAAGATAAAGCGAGACAGCTACAGCCGCTGCCTGTCACGTCGTAAAAGTCAGCCAAGCGTTATAACCGTTCTGTTTCATATCCTGGCCTTTCGTCGTTCGCCTTGCGTCTGGTGCTGGTTTTGCATAAGGTCGCACGTTTCCATTCCCTTCCTCACTTTGCTATACGTATATATACCTATATACACCTACTACATCATATTACGTATGTCGCAGACCATTTTGTACACACGAATGCAAAGATTCACACGTATTTTGATTCTGACAATAAAGTTTTATTCCGTACATTTTATTCCGTATGAATTTCTTATCACGATCAGGTCGGGTTCGAGTTACGAAATTTTCAAAGTTCCGAACGGTCAAAATTACCAATTCATTTCAGACGGATATTAAAATTCGAAAATATCAGAATGCGGACAGCCAAACACTCTGATAGTCCAAAAACTTGGACATTTAATGAAGAGGCACAACGCTCCATGCGCAAATTTCGAATTTCGGAGTATTGGCCTTTCGGATGTCAAGCTTTCGGAATTTTGAACCTTCGGTGTTTTGTGCAGACTTCCGGGGGTATAATCTTTCGAAAAACTGCAATTCGATGATATCAAAATTTGGAATTTTTACCGCTCATCTTCTTTCTCACAGTTCCTCATATTTTTACGTAATAAAAAAAATAAATAAAATGTCCACATTTTGGTGAACCCGAGTAAATTCTGTACAGGTACTTCCGCAATATCTGTTTTCGGATAATAACCGAAAGACCGTTAACTTTGAGACGGTATACGGGTACTTTTCTCAACTGGTGGTGGTGGGTATAGGTAGGTTATGCGGCATCGACCGACACACCGATGTGTAAAGATATATATATATATATCTACGGTAATTACGTAATTATTACTCTTCGAGGAAACATTGCCAAAGAGATTTAGATTGCTGGTTGAGACCAGCTGATAGAATGGATAAACCAATTATATCGTTAAAACCCACCAGACCGTAATGTGGTATTGCACGCACGAAACTCTACCCGTTGCGATTCGCTTGAACAAAAAAAAAAAAAAACAATTCAAACCAAATTGCAGTTTGACAGAATTATTATTTTTTTTTTTTTTTATTTCTTTTTTTTTTCAAACATTTCGAGTCGATCAATCGGACTTTCGTGATCATACGAATAGCGAATTCATCCTCCTATAGATATATTGGCTTTTGATATTCCCGTTCGGATTTTGCCTCGTATATTTCTACGTTCCCCCCGTTTTTTTTTTTTTTTTTTTTTTTTTTTTCATTTTCGATTTGTTTGATTTTTCTTTATTATATATACCGATCTTCGGTAATTTATCTCCTTTATTTTCATTTTATTTATCTACCTGCAACGACACGTTCGTAAACTTAGGGTATACAGGTATGTAGGGGAATATATATGTTGGTATGCGTTCTACAAATATTGAAACAAATTTGTTGACTTGACGCCTGGATTAAATTCCGGGGTTTTTCAACCGGCAATTTCGGCGCTACGAGAATACAGCTACGCCTAAGTCGATTAATTAGAATTAAACGAAGTGAAAATAGCGATTTGTTGAACCGTGAGGACTTTTACCGATCTCGGGAACTGAACAAAAAAGAAGAAGTAAAATATATATTACCTCGCATCTATTTCCAGCTTCGTAAACTAGATATAAAGTTGATTTATATAAAAGTACGATATTCGAGTTAACTTCGTGTCGAAAAAATATTTGGCAAAAATTTTTATCGTGGGTAAAATGCAGGTGAAATAGCAATCGAATAAAGTAGAAACTTTTATTTTCTTATTTTTTATTTTCATTGTTAATTATTCCAACTGGGGTGAAAGATGTATTGTATATCGAATTCAAACAAGTTTACCTACTTTTCGCATATTACATTTCCACATCGACAAACTTTGGGAAAATTTCTGAATATTCCGCGGGGATGTTTACTCGCTATATTTCCTTACAGTTAGAATGGTATATGTATATTCATCCATCCGAAATCCTCTCGCAAGTAAATTGAGGGAAAAGATTAAGTCATAAATTCAATTTCACCGTTACGCTTCTCTCGACGACCGTCGCGACCACTCCGTCTTGCGACGAAACGGATGAATATTCATTACGGATTCAGGTATTCTCACATTGAAAAATTTTTTCCCTTCTCAAAACTGTCATTACAAAGAAAAATGAAACAGTTAATTTCAGGGTGGCGACAAATCGGGAAAACCGGGAAAACCTGGAATAGTTAGGGAATTTTGTCAGTTTGGAAAATTCAGGGAAAAGTCAGGGAATTAGTACGGCCCACATAGAAAACGAGTGTTTTTTTTTTCTTGTATTTTTTTAAAATGAGCTATATTAGAGAGGCATACGGTGCGTTGAAATTTTCGTCATTTTATACATTTTCATTTCTTTGGGCTTGAATATCTCAGGAACTATTTATCTTAGAAAAAAAAATTACTATCAAAAGTACGTTTTTTTTTCAACTTACGAGATTATTTTATATTCTTAAATATTTTTTTTCGAAAAGCCTGGAAAATTTCTTACAAAAATCAAACCTATTTTGTAACGGAATAATGCGTTGTTCTGCAGGAACTGCAATCGTCTTGATTTAATTTTTTCTCACTATGATATTTAACTTTCTCGTAATTTTTGGTTTTATATTTTTTTCCTCCTCATCACTACATGGGACAATTTTTACTTTTAATTACCTTGCGGTACTGCAGGTTATAATGTAACTGTCTAATTGTAATGTGAATTTTCATTAAATGTATAGACATATAAATCACTGCAGATTTACACAATATCGTAACTCAACATTTACCACGATAAATGTAGTATTTAGACAACATTATCATGAGGCGTTTCATCGAATTTACATTAACTTGTAAATTATTGAATGTTGATTACTTTTAGATGTAAGAGTCCTTGATACGTGTAAAAACATTAACCGTGTAAATTCGTGTTATAAATAGACAGAGGCTTACAATCATTGTAACAACATTATCCATTGTAAATGTATCAACGTTATCAATGAGGCAAACATAATGTGGGTAAAACATTATGCAAATGTTGATTACTCTAAGTTGTAAGAATTTTGATATAAATTCCTAATATAGTTAGGCAGAGACGTTTCAATTGAATTACAGAAACGTTGAAAAGAAAGAGGAGAAAAAAAATTAAATTATGCATCAAATATTTTCATTCAATTATATTATAGTTTTCTTATATACATATATGCGGAATTATATTCACAGTTCTGCAGATATCATATACGTATAGGTTTGGTTTATTCGTAAATGAACGGAAATAAAAGCTCTTCGCGACATACATCTTCGTGAACGTACATTTGGTGAAGCTTCGAAAATAATCGCGTAAGAAACAGGATAATAGTCAGGGAATATCGAATTTTTGTCTGGAAAAAATCAGGGAAAAGTCAGGGAATTTTATTTCAGCTGAATTGTCGCCACCCTGAATTTCTAAATATCGACACACACTGCAGTAGTTCATAATTCGTCTAAACGCATATAAATGCATCGCTCACATTGTCCAACGTGTACGATCTGCCCGCTCTGCGGTTCATGGTAGTCGTGAACTTTTTTAAAATCGCAAATAAAAAAGAAAAAAAAAAAGAAAAAACCATGAAAATGAAAATCTATAGAAATTTTTTTTTTTCTACTTTACCGTAAAACCGATGCCTACAGTCGCGGCGAAGTTTCCAGTCTGAAATCTTCCGGTGTCAAATTGTACCAGCAACGATGTTTTTCCCACGCCACTGTCGCCCAGAAGAATAGTCTGTAACACGATAGAAAATATTTCTAAAATATTTGACAATTTTTCTAATTTTATTTATTTTTTTTTTTTTCATCCTCATTCCAAACGCCTGAGCAGATTTTTTTGTTCCACAATTTTTCAACAGTCTCTCTGTTCCGCGAGGCGGTATAATAACAGGGTTGATTAGTGTCCTGCTAATTATAACTTTGAACGACTTAATCACTCGGTCGATTCATCAGTCATTTCAGACCGCGCTGACCACCGTGACGAGGATACTATAGAAGCTGCTTTTAACTTCGCCAAATATATCTGTTCTGGAGATTCGGTTCAAAGTATGAGCCTTACCTCGGAGTAAAGTTTATGTGGTGGAAATTAATTCATGGAAATTTGATTTCTTTTTTTTTTTTTTCGAAGTTGTGGGAAAGAACCGATGTCCGAGTCGAACGGCGTGCGATCGTTTACCGGCAGTGAACGCTCGGAAAATGAATAAAAAAAATAAATAAAAAAATAAGGAAAGAGAAAAAGAGAGGGAAAATAGGAGAAATGAAAAAGGTAGGGTCGTTTCAGGAGCCGATAACGAAGGACCGTTTTCCTCGTGTTAACTGCTTCCTTATTGTTCTCTCCCGGGAGATGAGCCACTATATCACCCCAGTGGAACCCTGACGACTATATACACTACCGTGGCTGTGAAATATGGTTCGCCGATGCGAATGGTGTCGATAATTCATCGAACTTACCTGCAGAGAAATAGAGTCGTAGAATAGGACTTTCCTGTCAAAATCAAGAGGAAAGATTAAATGATCGATTAAGTATCGGGGAGATTTCTTTTTTTTTATTTGGAAGGGAATCTTCGTCTTCTACAGTCAAGATCATTGTTCATCAATTTTTTAATCGTTCTTCTGAAAACTGACTCGAAAATAATTTCTCCTTATTGTTTCTTCTTCAAAGTATCGATATAATACGAAGACAAATAAAAGTTTTATTCGCGTTCTGCGGTTGGTAGTAATATCACGTTATATTGGTCTCCCAGTGAACAGACAAAGGCTCTCCAGTCTAGGCTAAACATTGGCAGGTGTGTCTATTGTGTTACATCGAATAGTCTGCACCGGTCTTAGAAATAGGTTCAGGTCGGGGCTTCGTAAAAAAAAAAGAACTCCCCGCCCAAAAAAAAAAAAAAAAAGGAGAAGAAACTACACCAAGAAAGAAACATAGAAAATTGAGGTAGCATTGTAGTTACAAAACAGGAGTTTTTAACACCTCCAAGAAATGACAGCTGCCGCTCACATCGTGTCCATAGCTTTATTAAACGTCGAGCTATTTCGGAAAACAAAAATCTAAAAACGAAAGTCCTGTACATTAACAAGAAAACGGTTCCCCAAAAATTTTCTTTTCTTTCCATTCTTCGATGTACAGAAGTATACGCGGAGGCTGGGTGCTCGATCAGGTGATAAAAAATAAATAAAATGTTGATATTGATCAGCACCATTCGTCGGACCTTCGTCAAAGGCCAGGCTACTCCGTAAGGATTCTATAAAAATTCGGGGCGATGCGGGGAGAGTAGAGAGAGGCTCGTATAACGCGTAACGAAATGACCGCCTGTGGACAGGGTGAAATTTTTTGTTGTTGATAATATACATATACCTTTACCGTACGAGTGCAGCCGACGATGTGCGAGTAACACGTTCACCCTCTCTCGATTTTTTTTTTTTTTTTTATCTATCTTGTTTTTTCCTCTACACTTTTACATAAATTCCCCCCTCCCCCCCCCATGCATCTTTACCTCCGTTGACAATAACTTTTTCATCCTACGGTGGGTACACGTCGCGTTTATCGAGCATTACCCCCCACGAACCGAATCAACTCGTACTACTCTATGTCTCGATTTTATAGTCGAATTAGGTATAAAACAGGTCAAGAGATATATACTGCGAGAATAAAGTACCATATACGTATACTACGAGTATCTATATACAAGGCAGGAATAATTATCTTTAACGATTATTGTTCGCAGTTCTAAGACCCACTTGCAATATATGGAACTACTTATTACTCTTGAACAGAGCTCGTCTCTATTGCTCATCGTTTCAAGGCTGCAGTGCTCTCAGCATTAGCACACGTCACTCTTCCATCATAAAAATGACTAGGCAAAGACTCGCGTGAATGAGATTAAAGGATCTTAAAATCAGTCATGCACTTAACTCTGGGACACTCGCCCGTTGTACTCCCCCGCAAATCGTGTTACGTGCAACAATACCCCGTGAATTTTCCAATTTTTTTTTTTTTTTTTTTTTAATCGTTTTCTGCAAAGTTGGTTTGATTCGCTAATTTGTAGAAATATTCCAATCGACGAAATGTATAGTTAAGAAATTTTCAGCGAGGTAATAGGTCGTAGTTCGTTACACCTTTATCGCTGTAACATCGGAACAAGGTGACTGCTGTGGCGTAGGGAATAAATACTAGCTGTGTAGGTATAGGGAACCTTGGAACCCCAGTGCAGCATATCGCGTTACTCGTTTACCGTCCAAGCGGTCCAGACGCAACTCAAATACTTAAACCAAGGCAGTCGTCGTCTCCCGCTGCACGCTATGCTTTGCGTACGGTGCATGTTCATGTGTCGTAGTATGCGGTACGTAGTAGGTAGGTAGGAAGGTAGGTACGTACGTACGTACGTACGTACACGTACGTTTATATCTGCTTACCACATCGCCAGTGGTACTCAAATATGATTTTTTTTTGTTTTTCTTCTTCTTCAAAAATGAAAGAATTGGATTGATCTGCGATGAAAAATCGCGGTTTATCATCACCAGCGTAGAACCGAGGGTGTAATTGATATTACTTTAAAGGAATATGAACCGCGTCGAGCACCTCTCAGGCATGATTAGTCGATTATTAATGTTTCGCGTGACAGGAACCCCCTCGAATCCTGAAACACTTCCCGAGGGACGGGTATGCAGGCTTGGAACTGCCGAGAACCATCACCCCTTTTCCATTTATCTAAACGCTCACCGGTCACCCTGGGGCTTTCGAGAACTTACATAGGGTCCCTTTGCGAAACCTGCCACGGATGCGTAGAACTACATAGTCCGAAATACCAAGGTCGAAGGCACGCATAAATCACGCGTCGAACTATTTCAAAGTTTACTCGGAGTTAAGGGAGCGTATGGGAGTAGTTTTTCTGTTAATGATTAATCACAGTCTTAACATTATCTCGTTTCTTTTCTATCTTTTGATTTTTCGAAACTTCGTCATCTTTTTATATGTAACTCGAAGAGAGCGAATTCCTGAAATTTCTCGGATTTTAAAGTCGAGATTCAATTCGCTGTCTTATTTTTCGACATTGTTATCCAGACATTTAGTTTTTGTTTCATCGTATGATGATTTCTTTACCAAAAGAATTCCTGTCCCTGTCCCTGTCTCTGTGTCGGTTCGCGCTTAAGGAGCGGTACAGTAGGATGAGGATAAGACGGGAAAGTGGTTGACGAAGGGGCCCGGTCCTGGAGGACAGGATATATAAGTGGAGAGTAAACATCGAGTAAGTCTTATCTCCGGTGTCCCTGCCGAGAATAAGGACCTTTCGTTGACGTACGAAATAGCTGGCCAGAGCAAACCCGAGAGAGTGATTTCGGATTGAGAAACAGGTTATTCTAAAGCATCTCTCTTCCTCGTCGGCCCTTCGGGTATATAATAGTATACCGCGCGTTGATACGTGGATATTTCTTGCCGGTCGAGGTCTCGTGTATACCCTACTCGTCCACTCGGTTTTCGTATACACATAAGTACAAAACGCACACGCACAGGATATACACAACGGCAAAAATATCATATATATATATATATACATATATACGACACTAAAACTCAGATCCACCATTTTGTATATCCTACTCGGTATAATGTTACCGCGTTTGCCTTTGAGCTCCAGACTACTCGGGGGCGACAGGGCGGGAAAGGAAATCCTCAGGATCAGTTCGTCCGGACACTCAACCCTGATAATCCTATTTCAGTTAGCACAAAAAGTTAACTCCACTTTGGGTCACGCAAAGTAAACCCTTCGGCGAAACCTAAATATTTCTGTAACAAACTTCCTTATGACTTTAATAACTCGCGTGGTAGTTGCTACATGGGCTGTGTATAGGTACATTAATTAACGTGTCCCGTGGAGTTTAGTTTGGCACGGAACACACAGTCCGTTAAACAATTTCTCTTAGAGCTTTCGAATCAGAAAAGCAAATTTTTATTTTTTTTTATTTCAAAGTCAGTTTCTTCATCGGACTACATCTATAAGGTGTAGCAACAATTATGTACAGCAATGTGAAGAGTTTTGTATCTTAAAGGCAATGAAAACCAACGTATTACAGTGAGCGAGTGACTCAGACGAGAAACATGTCTGATTCGCAACCGCCTGCCACTTCTATTACCACGAGAACTCTAACTCAATTTGTATGCGGAGCTTGGTTGATTCGACCAGATGTGCCTCTCTCGCGCGGTTATACACGCGACGAGTCCCCCTGCAGACAACCTCCTTCTTCTCTTACTCCGCAAGTCATTGCCGGTACAAAAATTGATGCAGATTTTTATTTTTGTCAGTTATAAGTTACGTGACGAGATTTTTTGCTGAGAGAGAAAAAAAAAAAAAAATAGTTTCAGTAGTTTCATGTATAGGTGACTTTTCAATTTTCCGTCTAATTCCAAACGCGGAGACGACGAAGGTCCGAAGCGTTTGTCCGAATCCACTACCGGAACCATAACAGAACTAGAATGAAAATCAGAAGCAGAACGATAGTGGAGGTGAGGTATACTCTTCAGGGTTATGGTGTATACAGATATTATAGTCCGTAGCTCGCAGCTGGAAGTCGCACCACAGTGTTCTCAGACAGCGAGGCGAGTCCAACTTCACCGTGACGAGAAGAGAGAAGGAAGAATGAGCCGAGAGAAGGACGGAGTGACCAGAAGGGGAACTTGAGAAAAAGAAAATGAAGAGCTAAGAGAGAGAGAAAGAAAGAGAGAGAGAGAGATAGAGAGAATGAGAGAGACGACCGGACCGCATGCAGCATATAAGAACCTCTACGAAGCCTGATCGCGGTTCATGGAGGGAAGATGATGACCTTGAAGCACCCGTAACACACGCGAGCTTTCAGACTGCGCAGGACTTTAGGGTCCACTGTCTCCCACGGGAGCCAGTTCCCGTACGATAATTATCCCCTCGTAATGCTCTGGGGGGGGTCAAGAAAGATACCGCCGACATTATTCGATGGGCCCACGCGGACTGTACATACATACCTTACTTTTAAAAAAAAAAAAAACTTTATGGTATATATAAACTGGTGATAATCTACGTAGAATCTGCTCTAACCTTGTGCGCAATCCCTTCGTCCTTAGGCGATGTCTTCTTTACGAAACCATGTGTGATAAGGCTGTTCTCAGAACCCTGAGATTCGGTACGATAAGAATTATTGAGCACCTCGATCGGCGGTTTGTAGTCCCTGTAACCAGTCGGCGATGGTGTTGTCATTGGTAATTGTTCGCCAGTATTACCGGGAGCTAAACCTCCGCTAGTGCCGTTTAGGTAGCTTAATGTAGCCTCTGATATCTCGTCATCGACCTCGAATACGTCGTCGCTCATGCTGTCGTCGCCAGTCATTATCTGAAAATAGGTAATAAGTCGGCAACGATTAATGACTTTGGTGATGAATTTTTGCCGGCGATAGAATTCTCCCCTTGTGCAATTGACCGGGACTGGAGAATCGGTATATAAAAAATTCGGCAAAAAGTTTGACGGAAACGCTGTGCGACCGCGAAAAGGGGACGAGAGGGGAACCGACTTTAAGAAATTGTCGAATACACCCGCGAAATCCTGCAACTAAACTCCGCGATGAATGAACGGTGAACCCTCCATTTCATTTCGACGAACAGACCGCCCTACGACCCTGGGCGACAATGTACCAGGGCGGCCCTATGCGCCGTCACCAACTCCCTCCACTTTACTTTCGGAGGCATCCTGGCCCGAGGGCACAAAGGGTGCCCCCCTTTTTTTCCCCCTTTCTCTCCCGTAGGTCGAGGGGGACCCCGTTTGCACCACGGGCGTATCTAGATTCTGGACTTTCGAACGATGGATTTAGTATAGTGTGGCTTTTATGCTAATTGAACCTTAAGTGCAGCTCAAAGCGTTTTCTCACTTTAATAGTACTACCACTTGGGTTAGAGAGCTTGTTCAGATAAGAATGATATCACGCGATATGATTTTGCATTCGGAAACGTTGCGGGTTCAATCAGGGCCGTATTTTACTTACAATTTTTTTTTCTTGTTTCTTGATGGACGACGCGAAGTACTTGCAATTGTCCAATTTTTTCGGGCATTTGGAGAAGGAGAATTATGAACGCAAATTCATACTCACGTTCAACGAGGCCGAAGCTGGTACAGTGACCATTGCTGGGCTGCTACCGCTGCCACCTCTCATCTTGATTGCGAGCTTAATTCCTTCGATGTAAATTACCGTCACATCGGGTATCTGAAATCAGACAATCGGTTTGGCGTAACGTTGTTTTACGGATTAGAAAAGTAGAAATAATCTTATCAAAAGGGAGTTGATTAGAGAAAATCACATCGCACAATCTCCTCAGTGGAGACAATCGACGTCCTGGCGCGATCACAAAAATACCTGTATCCTAAAATCGAAGCTATTTTTTTTTCTATTTCTCTTCCTGAACGTTATTACTACGTAGGGAATTTCACGAAATATGTTTTTCACGGAATTCTTAGATAGGTGTTATTTAATAGCCCGCCCACGTGCCCCTCGACCTTTACCCCGTCTCTATAACGTGAACCATTCAACTTATGGATCTCTATCCTCGTCACTCACCTGAGGTTCAACCATCAGGGACGTCTCTCTCGTACCCTTCTTGGACGGGAGACCCACCCATTACTATACCTACTCCCGCCCACGCTGGCCTCTGAGTTTCGTAAGTCATTGCTGTAATTCAACGGAATTGGAAAAATAATGAAATTAAACGGAGTAGACGCCGCTAATTGTGAAGGTTTAAAAAAAGAACACGGCTCGCAAGCAATGATGATAAAATGAAAATGAGAATTCGGATGTTTTTGAATTAAAAACGATTTTTTTCTCTCTTCTTCATGCTAGCTTTTCTACATTCGAAAAATTTCGAAGCTCAGATTGATAGGAGCTTATCACAACTGACTAAGCTGCGTATGGTTTTGTCGCAGCTTCTTTCGTTTTTTCAGCAAATACCGAGAGATAAGCTTTGCTTCTCTCTGTCTTGAGCGCTAAAATCTCAATTTAAGATTAAAACGATGCTAATCCTTTTAATGCGGCTAAAACTCGTAGAATTTGACAGTCGATACTTTCTAGTCTAAGGATCCGACTGCGCTATGAAAATTGCTGAATAAATAAATGAATAAATTCGGAATTGAAGTGGACCGTCTAGTTTGTATTTTTAAATTCGAATCCATAAACTTTCAAGGCATGATAATAAAATCGACCAGATTTTTAGCGATGAAAAATTCATTGCACTTTGACGATGCACCGACGTTTGCGTAGGTATAATGGACTCTAATGGCGGTGTATATTTATACGTATACCTATACCATCGTAATTGAACGGTCGTTACAGGGTCGGTACCATTAGTCGTCGCCATTTTTTTTTTTTTTTTTTTTACCTTGAATAATATACG
Organism: Macrophya alboannulata; assembly: GCA_949628255.1. Taxonomy (NCBI): domain Eukaryota; kingdom Metazoa; phylum Arthropoda; class Insecta; order Hymenoptera; family Tenthredinidae; genus Macrophya; species Macrophya alboannulata. Next base: position 4,334,772 of record OX451212.1, on the reverse strand, counting down.
GTCAATTATTTCGAACTGGGTATAACGCAAAAAACGTTTCATTTGTTTTTTTTTTCTCACATGAATTAACAAGAGCTCTGTATGCCATGTATGTAGCGTACCTGGATTTAAAATTTCACTGTAGCAACCACAGTCATATACTGAGAATAGCTTTGCGCCGCATCACGCGATTTGTGATTTTTGTTCGGAACAAACCTATGTACCGACTAGGATATATATGAAAACGAGATACATGTACAGGGTGGCGACAGACCGGGAAAACCTGGAATAGGTTAGTTGAGGAATTTTGTCAGTTTCGAAAATCCAGGGAAAAGTCAGGGAATTACTTCGGACCAAATGGAAAACGAGTGTTTTTTTTGTTTTTTTTTTTCTAAATGAGCTACTTTTGCTACAGCGCACATTTGATGAAGCTTCGAAAATAATCGCGTAAGAAACAGGATAATAGATGTTACGAATCCCCTCCACCCCGCGAAGACACCGCGACTTCGCTCAACTTGATTGCGATTCTGTCGAAAGACGTCAGGGAATATCGAATTTTTGTCCGGACAAAGTCAGGGAAAAGTCAGGGAATTTTATTTTAGCCGAATTGTCGCCACCCTGATATAGCATATAATCAATTTATACTCTAGACAGTTCCGATTGCTAGAGCAAATGCGGTGGAGGTAAAGCTCGCAATCAGTTCTCTGATCAAAGCAACCGCCATATTGAACCAAGCCTTAGCCTATTTATGTATGCTATATGCCATATAGCTAGGTATGTACAATGTAATGTATATATGAAATGTACATCTATCTATCTTTGTCTGTACGTGTATCGATAGGCGGGTAAGCGCTTCTCCTATATGTATAACTAGAATCGCTTTGGTAGATATCTGCGATACTAGAACCGATGTGTAGAGTCGACGACAAGTCCCGTAACTTTCAATAGTATTTCTGACCATGTAGGTAGGTCTAGTTACTTTTTGAAACGCGATTAAAGACAGATAAAGAAACCACCGATGATGATAGTCGCGCGGTAATGTTCGATAGTGAGATTATTTTAAGCTATTTATAAGGAATCAATTTTCAACAATATAATCACGTATCTATACGCATTGACATTTGTGTGATAAGACAATGATTTTACATTCCATTATACGTATATCAGCGTGCAGTTTATACGAATGACAGGTATAAAATTATGCGTTTTGGTAATAATAGTTAGTACACTTTTCGCGTAAGCCTCGAATCGATCGACAACGATCCGTGTCAGAAATTGAGGCCAACGAGGCCGCCTGCGCGTTAAGCCCGACCTTTGAATCGACCTTCATTGTATTAGTTCAACAATTTTTTTTTTTTTTTTTTCACGGCAAATCTTAACGTCAGTTTTTTAAATTGTCATCGAATTTATATTTCGTCGAACATTTTTTTTTTCGACAACCGCGATGACTGTTATAACTTATGAAATTTTAATTCTAGCGTCTGAAGTTTCATTCGGAATAATTAGAAAATAAATTGAAAATTTTTTCATGAAACTAGAGGCTTAAAGTTTTCTTTGAAATTGAAATTTTCACTCCGCAGATAGACGGCCTGAATTACCTGAATCTGAAGTGAAAAAAGGTTGAAAAAAAAAAAAAATTGACTAATGAAATAAAAACCGAATCAAATTAGCTTCGTTAAACTTGTAGAAGAATCAAATTTTCTCCGACGTTGAGAGATTTTTTTTTCAAGATTGAATTTAAACTTTGTTATACATCCGCCATATTGCGGAGATGAGAATTAGGCAGAATCAGCTGGTCACTTGTCAACAAATGATTACCTTCGGCCATGCGTATAACCAGTTCCATATTTTAAACACAGAATACTGGCCTGTGTCATAAAGACTTTTAATTATATTCTGGTCACATCATTGCTCAAGGAATATTGAAAGCCAAAAGCTTCTAATGAATAGAATAAAATGTCATGATCAGCTGAAATACGAAACATCCTCGAGTTTGAATTCGCGTTTGGTAGAATTATTGAAAAAAAAAAAAATGGGCAAGACTTGGCGATTTATAAAATTTGTCTTACTGATATATTTGTTCAAATTATTACTTATGCTTCCACCTACCCAAAAAGTATCGAACACTGGCTGTTCACTGGTCAATAAAAACCATTGACGAATTAGGCGAAGCTGAGTAGCTTGACGTATTCATATCACGAAACGACACTATCAAAGCATGCGTACGTATATAATAGGTACAATCACTTTGAAAAAAAAATAAAAATAATAATTCCGAAGCCAAGATGTTGGAATGACAGTAGACGGGTATTACACGGTAGTTGAAGAACTGAGTAAGATGCGTCGATTCCTACGCAAGCGCATCTCGATTTTCCGTCCAATATTATCCTCGTATATCTATTACGTCACGGTTACGTGTTGCGTCACGGATATAGCTGCGTACAATCGCGGGCAGAGCGATGTTTGAGGCACGTGGTGAAATATATTTTACGTTTCTTTTGCGAGCCTGCGGCGAGCCACAGGACCACTGCAGGATTACGGGCGGTAGAGAAAAAATTTCACGCGGGTATTACGCACGTATAAAGGTCCGAAATAAAACGTGGGGTTAATTTTTTAACCACTTCCTGACGCACCGGTGCCCAAAAATTAAAAAAGCACACGCCCCGAGAATTCGCCAACGATACGAGACCCAAACTAACGCGACGGTTTCGTCGGCCTTCTGCCAACGTAGATATAAACTATATAACATATACCGGCCGATCGATGAGACGCGGATTACGTCACGAGACGCCCTTGCTCGACGCTCGACGCACGCTTCCAAACGCTGACGGGGATCAATGGACGCTGCACGCGCGTTTCACGGACCCTTGCGGATTCAAAAATTATACCATTATTCGCGTACTTACGCGGGGCAACAGGACCTACTCTTCCGCAAACTCGCAGGAACAACCATGACCTACACGGTCGAATGACTGAACGACGAATGCAGTTGAGTCGAGGCTCAGTTTTCGAAAATCAATGAAATTTATTTCGAGTATTAGTTTGTAAGATATCAAAGTCGCGAATTGCAGGCATAGAACAAATCCGTCGTAGAGATAAATTCGATTTTTTTTCTTCGTTCAAATTCAGAACGAATTGCTCAACCGATTTTTTTGGAATTTTAATCAAGAATCATTCGGTTGTTCGAAAATGTGCAGCCTAAAAATTCATCAGATTTCTAATTTTGCACATTAAAGAATGACGAGCCTTTTTAAATTTTTGAAAAATGAAGGAAATTTGAATTTTTTTTAATTCGAAAGGTATTTGAATTTTCAGTATCAGTTCTTGCGGTTCGAATCTTTATCTTTAAACAAGGGGACCGTTTGAATTTTTCTCAAACGTCTCGCATACATTATCGCATCTTTTTCTTTCTTTGATTTTAACAGTTTCAAAATTTCAACAAAGTCTTGGAATAATAAATCAAAGCGTTTTCCGTTTGTTTCGTTCATCTTTTTTCTGCTCGGTCTCATTTATTTGTATAATTCTTCGCAGGAAGCACAGTTCCCAAAATAACGCGTATTACGTGGACAACGAGATTATACTATACATTGTCTGACCGCGGATTTGCCAACAAAAAAGTCAAAAAGTCAAAAAAAAAGGGGGCTTTATCTCACGAATCATTATTTTTTGCACATAGTCAATACCTCGGAATTAAATATATATGTATATTTGCATATTTCATTCAAGAGCTAAAACGTGCAAAGTTATGTACGTACGTACATAACTATGTACAACTCGGTGGTCGTTAGTCAAGGAATCTGCAGCAGTAAACCCGCTAGAAGTGACGAAAAATCCTAACTAAGTCAATTAGCGAATTCGTTGAAATAATTTCCGGGCCGGATATAACGAGGTCCTGAGTTCTTCGTTGTTGGAACCAATTACGGTACCTCATTTGATAAGAATGGTCAGACAATTGAACTATGGATATAAAAAAAAAAAAAAAAAAAAATTTATAGTAATTGATTTCTTCGAGAAATTCATTCCTGTAGATATTTTCGATCTCTGGGTTCTGCGAACCACTTGAACGTTATGCAAGGGAAAATTTGTTAGATAGTAACCATCGAAACACACGCGTAGGCGATATATTATAGCTGGCAGCGTTTTACGGCGTGACTTTTGCCTATTTTTCTTTATTCCTTGGTGTGAATCTCGAGATCTGCTACAGCGTCGTATAACATGGGATGAAAGAGATCAACGTGGCGTGTCTAACGACGTTGAATTCGCGGAAAACTATATATCGCCTCGACGCAACTTGTACATACTCTGCAGAGAACACGTGAGTTCGAAAACCTCAAAGCTCAACTTTGGAAAATTATAATTGCACAGCGTCTGGACTCGTGATTGACGATTTTTTTCAGATAATCTCCTAAATTTTTGAACTCCATAATGACCGATCCCAAAAATTCTATCTAAAGAATCCTTCCAAGCTTCCAAACATCATTAAAGTCCAAAAATTTTAGTTCAGATTTTGGGAAAAAAAAGGGAACACCAGCTAGTGCCCTCGGAAATTTTCGTGCTGCTTTTATCAACCCTTAGCCGCAGGGTGCAGAGTAACACTCCGTCGATAAGGTCGTGTACAGTTCTGGAATTATCGTCTCTCGTTGGTATATGTAGAAATGGGGATGAAGAGCCATGGGTAGATGCGTTGGTGCCAGGGGGTTGTGTTAACGATTTCGGTTGCGCAATGTGAAAATTTACGGTGCGCAAAAACTGGCGAAAATCTTTCATCTAACGACACCAGATGACGACACTAAACACCAATCGAGAACGCTCCAGCATCCTTGACGTTTTAATCACGGTATTAATTTCTTACGAGGTGTTATAATACTCGAAATACAACGCGACGAGAAAATGACGAGGCGGTTATTTCGTCGGGAAGAATAAAAATTTAGGGGGAAATAAAAAGAGAAAGAGAGAAAGAAAGATACGTATTTAGGAAAAGACCGAAGAGATGAACCGTTGAGAAAAGATTCACGACACAAAGAAGACGACCGTATAGCGAATGACAAAAAATGGGGACAACCGTGCCGCTCAAGAGACTTTCCAATTAGCACGAAACGACCCTGGGAGAAGATATTTTAATTTCAAATTTCTACTTTCGGTTTTAATTGAGCATAAAAAACAAATTTACTCTCAACGAAAAAAAAGGCTTTGCTTAGAAAGATGAAAAATAAAAATGAAACTTATATGCAAAAGGTCAGGAAATTTCGTCTCGTCTATATAACGAGGTTTAAACTTCTTCGACTGGACCCCAGGAACCTTGCTCCGTTTTGCGAAAGGAATTATCTCCAGTAATTGACGAAAAAAATTCTGGACTTGGAATATCTGAATATAAAAAAATAAATAAAATAATGAAAAAAATCGAAGAGGGAGGAAGAAGCAACCTCTATATTTCAGATCGACACATGAGTCCCTGTTTGCTCTGTGGCGCGGGCGTGACGACGTCGGCGTCGGTCGCCATCTTGCACGTCTGCGTCCTTTGGCCAGGGGCCCAGGCAAGTATAATACCAGGTAGGTCAAACGGGGCACCGCCCATACCACCGACAGTGGAAAATAATGACCAAACTGGTGCTGCCGTTTCTAACTCTGTGGGCTTTATCCTTCATCCCTTGCCTTGTATGGAAGAAACGAAGCTACCTCATCCGATGTAACAGGGTAATATGAAATCGAGAAGTAGAGTCCGAGTTTGCGTAGAACCAGGAGCCCTACCAGGAGCTCAATTCACTTCCTAAACTTTCTCACTCCACTCAGCGTCTACTTACTTGCTTACTCCGTTATTTCCTTCTTCTATTTCATTAATTTGTTACCCGTTTAATTAACTGCTACTACAATTATGGCAGCATTCATATTTTAATGAAAGCTCTCCCTCCTAGCTCGAGCGCTGTTCAATGAATTATCACCGCGATCGCGTCCCGGTAGAACAATAAAAACCAAAACAAAAAAATCCAGAAAACTAAGCCATTATTTCGCCTTTCTTTAGAACTGAGAATCGTGAAAGTGATTAAATATTTTCAACGAATTCTCATTGTATAAATACCTAAAATTGCACGGAGAAAACATTCCGTTCCCACGGTTTGAGATATACGGGATTTTATCCCGCGCCCTTAACTCACGATATACTTAGTTTCTCAGCCATTTGCTACTTGCTATAAGGTTTTCATCCAGTTTTCTCATCCTCTTCTCCTATTGCGAACATTTTGGAGACAATGAAAACTCCATTAATTCTTTCCAAAAATCACTATTTCTCGCAGCCGGAGTAGCTGCAGTCGCGAATTACTTGTAACCGTAGGTAGGTAGGTATATCTATCTACACATGCTGTGAACTAGTACAAACCGGCCTTTAACTAGCCTCAGCTTAGCTGCAACCGATACACTTGCCACGCTTGTCAAACGGGATCAACAACTTTAAAGTAGAAGAAGAAGAAGAAGTTGGAGTCGAAAGCATAAGGACTGCAAGTCCGTACAGACGAAGGATTACGCGGCTTTATGGGATTGAGATAGCGAAATAATTAGGTGCTGCAGGTTATAGTTAGCAACTGTACAGAGTACAGATATTATCAGTCCGTGCAATTTATGTGTTTAGAGACATAAATTCGAGCAGATTATAGAATTCTTAAGCAGCTGTGAGCATGGATTTAGATGAGAAGTGAGAATATTGAGGTAAAGAAGAAATGATCTTTCGCAATTTGATCTATTATATCGCATTGCTGTTTCATGACAATTCATTTTTGGCGTAATTTCATGGCAAATTTATACGTAATCGTGCCTTGAATTTTTTACGCGATTATACGACACACGTCCTTTGATATCTCGGTATGCAATAACGCGATTGTTTGATTTGCTCCGTTTGGTTAATTTTTGTTTAACACTCGATACTTATAATTGCGTGAGTATAACAATTTTGGTTAATGAAAAGCAGGGTGGCGACAGATCGGGAAAATCGGGAAAACCTGGAATAGTCAGGTAATTTTGTCAGTTTCGAAAATTCAGGGAAAAGTCAGGGAATCACTCCGGTCCACATGAAAATTGGGTGTTTTTTTTTTGACGTATTTTTTAAAAATGAGCTACGTTTGCTACAGCGCACATTTGATGAAGCTTCGAAAATAATCGCGTAAGAAACAGGATAATAGATGTTACTAATCTCCCCTCCACCCCGCAAAGCCTAGGTATATGTTGCTGTTATTACCTTTTTCTATTAACTTCACGCGCTACTACCGGAAAACATATATGAGTAAAAATCATTGTATAAAATAAAAATACGTTTTTTTTTTCAACTTACGCCATTATTTTACATTTTTTTGTTCGAAAAGCCTGGAAAATTTCCAGAAAAATCAAACCTATCTTGTAACGGAATAATGCGTTGTTGAGGAACTGCAATCGTCTTTATTTCATTTTTTTGTCAATATATTTAACTTATTTTTTCCTCCTCTTCACTAGCTGGGACAATTTTTACTATTAATTATATTGCGGCACTGGTTATAATGTAACTGTCTAATTGTAATGTGAATTTACATTAAATGTATAGACATATAAATCACTGCAGATTTACACAATATCGTAACTCAACATTTACCACGATAAATGTAGTATTTAGACAACATTATCATGAGGCGTTTCATCGAATTTACATTAACTTGTAAATTATTAAATGTTGATTACTTTTAGATGTAAGAGTCCTTGATACGTGTAAAAACATTAACCGTGTAAATTCGTGTTACAAATAGACAGAGGCTTACAATCATTGTAACAACATTATCCATTGTAAATGTATCAACGTTATCAATGAGGCAAACATAATGTGGGTAAAACATTATGCAAATGTTGATTACTCTAAGTTGTAAGAATTTTGATATAAATTTCTAATATAATTAGGCAGAGACGTTTCAATTGAATTATAGAAACGTTGAAAAAAAAGAGGAGAAAAAAAAATTAAACTATGCAGCAAATATTTTCATTCAATTATATTATAGTTTTCTTATATATATGCGGAATTATATTCACAGTTCTGCAGATATCATATACATATGGGTTTGGTTTATTCGTAAATGAACGGAAATCAAAGCTCTTCGCGATATATATCTTTATTATATTATATTTCGGTACATATAGGTTAAATGCCCCGGGGAAAGCAGTTGCATAATCCGTGGAAATTATTTTGCGATTGCATTTGTAATAGCTGCAGATAGAATGTAGAAACGTACATTATCATGGCATTATTATTGTTGTTGTTATTATCATTGAATGAATTCTCTCTTCAGCATGGACCTGCATCTATAGTATATATGTGTATGTACTAGTCAAAACCGGGAATAGTCAGGGAATTTTGTCAGTCCGGAAAAATCAGGAAATTACTTCGACCCACATGGAAAACGAGTGTTTTTTTTTTTTTTCTATTTTTTTTAAATGAACTACTTTCGAAATTCGGCAGAGAATGCAGATTTGGTGAAGCCGTAAGAAACAGGATAATAGATGCGATTGCGATTTTGTCGAAAAAAGTCAGGGAATATCGAATTTTTGTCTGGAAAAAGTCAGGGAATTTTATTTCAACTGAATTGTCGCCACCCTGGAAAAAATAATGAATGTTAAGCTAGAAGTCCAAAGTTCGATATTACATCGTATTGCACCACGTACGTTATATCGACACCGCGAAGTGATGAAAGATCGACCAGATACCAGCCCGGGCATCAATTCGTATCTAAATTTTGCAGATAACCAGCGATCGTGTTTATCACGAACGGTCAGACCCATGGGTCAAATCGCGGGCAGATAACGTGCGATAAAAATGTGCAAGTAACGATATTTATTTCTTCGATCTAAAAACTCACACGAGATGCCTGAAATTTTTGATTAGAACAGCTCCCGCGGATTTTTAAAACCAATTTTTGTTTTCATGGTTGAATCGTCTCACATCGCGACTGCCGTATTTGCTCAGGGGCGGGACGCGGGTTTAAGGGCCAGAGGTGAACCGTGATCGCAGCCTATGTTCAACCTTTTACCAAACACGTACCTACGTGGTCGATGGGTGGCGTGTTGTGGGTGGGGTGAAGCTGCTGAAGGGCAGTGAGTGAGCTAGTGAGAGAGATAGAGAACACGAACAAGAAAGAGAAAGAGAAAGAAAAAGGGAGAGAGAGAAAGAGGGAGAGTAAGAGAATGGGAGGTCTGGTCGCAGTGTTGTAGCTGTTAGCAGCAGACGGTCAAAAACTTACCTGACCGGTTACCGGGGCCTGTACCTTTTTCTCTCTTTCTCATATACCTTTTTTACAAAAAAAACAAAAAATGAAATAAAAATATGAAACAATAAAAAATCCTTTTCGACTTACTTTCTGGTTTACTTCTTGCTTCAATCTCTTCTTCTTCCTCCGCATTCAATTTACCTTTCTGATATCGGTATTTGGATGATTTCATTGATTTTTTTGTGGTTGCAAATAACCTTCGACAATATCCGTGAGTTGGAAACTGATATATTCTCTAGTTCGTTTCCGTTTGAAAAATATATACCCACCTTCGTGCGTACATAGGTATATATGAATTGATAAATAATTCAGGATGCAGGCGATGCCGTATAGTAGAGTGGAATGAAGTGGAGTTGAGTGGAGCGAAGTGGAGTTGAGTTGAGTTCGGACGGTGAGACTCACGAATCAAGATAGCAATATCGAACCCAACATCGACCATTCATTATTATACATGCCATAGTATTCAAATATAGACAGAGTATTAATAGCTACGTGGTTTAATACGGGTGAATAATATTATACAGGTGTTTCGTAGGTATCCCTATATCGTCCGACGTACGTCTCGCTCTTCAGCCGCTTATACGATTAGGAATATGTTTATATAGAGTATTTATAATTTTTTTTTTTTCGTTACTAATCGGGTTATCAAATAAACCAATTTTATACATTTTCATGTGTATCGCTATGTGTGCATAAATGTGTGCATAAATACATATACATAAGAGATGTACACCTACCTGTATGTGCACAACGTCTGACGGCGCAACAGGTTACAATACAATCTAACACCGGTAACCAGGCGAGGGCAAATCCATTCTTCGTACCCTACAAGATGTCAAACTATAGCTTAATACATTCGAAAGATTTCTCGACGAGAGACGTTCTCCACTTTTCCGCATCCGTTTATTTTCCGCTCTTTGTTTCATTGGTTAATAAAATAATTAGGCATAAGATGCATGACATTGGTATACCCAGATGATATGATAATTCGGTAGAATCTTTTCCAACGTCTGCACTTAAGATCAGAGATCGAATGGTCGATCGTTTCTCTTCTTCTTCCGTTGATTTTTTCTTCATAGTTTTTTTTTTTTCTTGATTAGAAAAAAAGCTCGCCCACGCAAACGCGAGTCGACGAACAGATATACACGCGGTATCGATTTGCAGGTGGATGCGCGCAGCGGGGGTGGTAAGAAGAGTAGAAGGGAGGTGAAGAGGAGAGTGGAGAATTGAGAGGGAAAGAGAGAGGGTAAGGGGAAAAATAGAGGAGCGAAAAGGGAAGAGGAAAGAGGGACGAACCGATCGCTTACAATGCAATTTATTACAGCGGACCACCTGCTCCCGAAATCTCAATCCGACCTGGTCTCGAAACCAGGAGATAACTGGGTGACAAGTATTGAAATACAGGTCGATTCAGACGTCGTATTTTGTATTACGAACTGCACAGCGAAGAATATTGCATTTAGTTGAAATTATAATCTTAGTCTCCGCACGAAGTTCCCTGCACCAGGCTTCAAAAAATTTATTTCAAAAACGATGACCCCGTAGTTTCTATCCGACGTCTAACCCAATCGCCATGTAGCTATATCATTGATCAAAGTTTATTTCCAGAAGCTAATTACCCGCTAATTAGTTCCGTCTTGATGATTACATTTTACGCATTCGAAACACTACGGTAATTTGATCGTTACTTCTAAGCGTTTAATTCACTTCTAAATTTCTCCTATTTCCACTTGTTGCTATCCACGAGTTTCCTCAACTATCGGATACAGGATAGGCCGTTCATCCCGCGGGAAATCTTTATCTGTTTAACGTTAAACGAGGCAGATTAGTACACCGAACATCAAGAATACGGTATCAATCTTCGGTCTCGTTCGTTGAATTCGATCGAATTCCACGTATCTATACGATGTGCATATGTACCCTACGTTGTGATTACACCTGTGATTGTCACGCTCACAAGTGATCAACGCCAATTATACTATTCCGACTACAAAGCCTGTTCCTAATTCATTCAATGTCAGGGACAAGTGGAACCAGAAGGCTTTGTGTCTAGTTCATTTCCCGAAGGGTAGCCTTGTACTATACGCTCAATCGATTTCCGTTACACTTTACAGCGGCTGGTTTATGTCAGCTATAGGGCCACGGTTCTAGTCGAGGTCTTTAAAAATGGCGCAAGTTTGCTTGATAAAGAAAAAAAAATACCTGTAAGCCTTCGCGAATTTTTAAGGGCATGTGGTTATTAAGGAACATCTTTTAGCTGAAGAAAAATGATGAGAAATTTAGCGATTTAACAGATTTTTCGATACGCGATGAAAATGAGGAACAGTTTTACGATTCCACGAAGTGTAAATTCAATTTCGCAACTACGTTTGAGCACCTGTTGTTAAATGATGTTACAGAATTCGCGGAAAACTTTGTACCTATCTTATATACTCCAGTCCGCGTTCGCGTCGGGGGTATCGTTTGTATGCAAATTTAAACCGTTTGAACAAATGGCGATGCCGATAATCAAAGCTGTTTGCAAAATGGTTAGGTTCTCAGTGGTAACCATGAATCTCTTTGTCTCCTATACCGGGTGCCCAACAAAATGGAAGTCCAAGGCTATAACCTGCACGAGTTGATACTCGAACAAGCGAGAATATTTCGCTCCAAATTCCGAGTCAATTTTACATCGCAGATCAACAAAGGGGAATAAGATTAAAAAAAAATGAAAATTCGGAAAGTCTTGACGATTCGTTTTCATTCCATTCGGAACCCTCGCCCGATTCCTAATTCGTACACCCACTCCGTCGTTAGACGACGAAATTTTTCGAGAACTCGTTGCAGCAGTTTTCTTCAGAGTAAGTTATAAGAGATAAAGGGAGAGCGAGTAGCGACACCCGCTAACGAGCTGAGAGCTAAATCCAGAGTTGAAATTTATGCGTTATTAACAAGTCGGTAAATTATAACGAAAGAAGCGACAAGCCGGTTGCGTGTTTGGCAAGAAGATAGAAATCTGCGGTATATAATAGTAGACGGTAATACTCGTATCTGTCCAACGCGCGACAGCGTTGCGCCTTTTGCCATTCTACAATATTTACACTAGCGATTCGTTACACTGTCGTACAGCGTTTTTCATTTTCCCTTTTTTTACTCTTCGTATCCGCCATTCAGCTATGCAATTATCTGTCATTTCCACTCCATCCATTTCCACGTTCTATAATATAACATGTGTATTGTATATGTGTACGCGAGACTCTACCGAGTCTCTTGAAGTAGGTACCTACCGAACAGGAAACAGAAAACCATAAATTCAGCAATAAATCCACTATCTCGCAGCTGCACTTACATTGAGCAATTTGAACGACTCGAGGTGTAACACTGCATGCACATATTACCTCCGACTACAATTTCACGTTAAAATATAAACGGCGTATGGGTATAATATGTACAAGTACGTACCGTGAGTTTGATGAATTTGCACAAAATATATATATATATGTTGACCCCGAATCACACCGTAAAGTAAATGATCAAATTTTATGACTTATAATTATAGATCAGTGACGGATCGCGTTCCGTAATAATATCGGCACACATACCTATCCCATGTACCGTAACCGTGCTCGTGCTGCATGATTGAAAATAATCAACGTGCATGTAAAGATAAGTAATTATTACATAACTGCGCTATGTGAGCGCAATTTCAGACAGTTTTTTCTTCTCCTCTTTTTTATGGAAAAAAAAAACTCGACGAAAAGATAAAATTCTCTGCGACTATATGTAACATAAATGGTGAATGCAACACCTGTAACAGTTCTCCAAAGCAGTAGGAGTCATTCTTCGGAAAGAGGGCTGTTTATGTGTGACTGCAGCGTAACTACCAGCCTTTATATGGAGAATAAACTCCATAGATAGAAATAAGGAATGCGGTTGTAACTCTCGACGGTTATATCCTCTACCTGTACCGTAGTTATATTCAACTATAATATTTCCTCGCCCTCAAGCTCCGGGGTTGGGGCTGAGGCTATCTGACTGCACTTAGACTCGGTCATAATCGGTTGCGGGCCGTGAGGAAAACCGTACATATATACCTACTAGTATATAATGTCATAACGTATAACCAACGACTGACTTCGCATATAAATATACATGTACTGTTACTTAAAAGTAACAAGTAGGTATCCACCATTTATTGCATGCGGGATAAGTATCACTGCAATTATAATATTCACAGATCTCGTCGAGACCTTATTAAGCTATCGATATACCATTACGTTAAACTCTCCATATAAATTTCATGCTAAATTTAATAATAAGAGAGATGATTAATAACAACTAGACGCAAAATATAATCACCCTAATACGTACATCACGCTCGTTATAAGCAAGGTGGCTGCAGAGGGTAGGCAGAGAGGTAGGTAACACACATAGACGGTTCGTTCGGAGTATAATAATAAGGGTGGCGGTTACGGACTGAATCGCAACGGCTCAAGGGTGTCACGGAGATAGGGCTCGCATTAGCAGCAGGTTTATTCATGGGAAATTTTTGTGCGTAAATTTTCTCTTTTTCCTTTTCCTTTTTTTTTTTTTTTATTTCCCCGCTTATACACTAACGGGTGTCGAACCATCAGAGGGCGGAGGCGCGGTGAGCAGACCGAGAAAACGCGAGAGTAGAAGAGCTGCTGCACGAAGGGCGAGAGCTGACTCGCTCCGCTTACACAAACGGGAATTCGCGGTTTTAATGAGACTTCTTGCTTAATGCTTCTCTATATTCTCTCTGGCAGTTATATACGTACCTACCTACCTACCGCAGTTCTAGCAGACCCTGTTGGCCAAGGATTATATACCTTGCAGTACTTTTTGTTACTTTTTCTGTGTCTTTTTTTTTTTTGTTCCCTCATACACCTGCGGGCAGCCAGATTCACGCGAATTCTAATTACAATTTATAGTGTTATTAAATAAGTCCAATTAAAATATTATCCAGAGTTGGGCAGTGGGTTTAGTACAGCTACCTCGTACCTGTTCTTGTTCACTGAAAACGCAGTGTAAAATGGCAAATGTATCATTTGATACCACCCCACCGCTCCAAAAAAAATAAAAAAACTAGTCAAACTTTTTTGCACACTTTTTACTGCTACTAAACTACGACTAGGACGGACTGGACACGGGAGGTTGGGATAGACGTATAAGCGCCGGCGCCAGTGGGGCGCATAGCGTATAGTCGATAAGCGGGGGATATTTTACTTACGAATTAAGCGTTAGCAACGGGATGGAAATCAGGGGGTCCGGGTTTTACCCTTAGCATGGAGACAAAAAAGGAACGAAAAGAGGGAAAAAAATGTATAAAAAGAAAATAAAAAGAACCAGATGCCTGGTGACAAAACAACGCGGTAGTAGGTATATACGAGGGTTGGAGAGTTTTGCGATATATATATATACATATCGCTCGATGAAGAGCTTCCCTTGTTCCCCTGATTCGCTTGTCACGTCCGAAATAACTGGTTGATGATATTCGTTCGTTATAGATGGGGAATACTCGACATTGTTCGGGGGGAATGGCCTGTTGGCTGAATTAACATAAAAACAATAAAATAAAATAAAATTCTAACACCTAGGTATTTTGAAACGATTTCAAGAGCTGCAGTGTTTTTTTTTTTTTTTTTTTGAAGATTATAAAGACCGTTAAAAAAATCAAGTTCTTGCCGCATACCAAAGCCTTCATCCTCATCTCCCTTTTCATTATTTTCTCCGTGTTCTGGTTACAGAATAGTATAATACTATACGTCAGGTCCCATCAGCGGAATAAATAGCCTCCCTTCCTGCATCGTACCATTTTTCTCTCCGTCGTCCTTCTTCTCTCTTTGGTCTGAAAGTACTCTTCTTTCCATTGATTTCCACAATACGCGACGGGAAACGATAGATAGAACGATATCCGCTATACTCCTGCACATGAACCCTGTGTAGTATCTAGTAATTAACGCGGTGGTCCGGCGCCGCGGCGCCTCCGTTAACCCCCCGTACATCTAATCGACTACGTGTCCGGCACGCGCGGACCTCACGGCTATACCAAAAACGAGGAATAGATGGATGGCCGACAAAAGGTCGGGACATGGGGAGAACCTGAAGTAACAAAAAAATAAATAAAATACTACCAGGACAGGGAGGAATAGAGCTATACGTCACTTTTTGAAAAAGATGGACACCTCACGGGTATAAGAGTACCGAAAGAAATGTAAGAAATGGATGTACTGGAGTAGGTGAAGTCGTACAATTAGACACTTATTTTTTCATCTCGTATCTTTGTATAAGGAATTAAATGAGTTCTCCGAAGTTCGAGGAGGAGTAGTAGCTGTGTATAGGTATATGGTACGACGGAGGACCTCAGATCGCGAAGATAATTCGACCGCACGACCCAAGTCAGCGCAAGGGCAAAGCGGTCAGGCATTTAATCGGCCGATCGAACGAACCAACGAACGAACGAACGAACGAACGTACGGATACGTAGAGCTACGCCGTAAACCCGTGAAGAGAAAATAAGAGAAGAGTAAAGAAGAGAAGAGAAGGGTAGGGTGAGAAAGGGGACTGCATCCCTGCACCGATAGAGATCGCGTGACGCCCTCCCCTGTACGTCGAGGAGTATATAGGTACGGATCGGTCGCCCCTCTAGCGAAACGTAGATCTACCAAACGTACACGCACGTATACGACATGTGTATAAGAATATACGTATACGTATACAAGGTACAATTCCATAGGGACAAAGGCTACGCCCCGGACTAACTGGATTCATTAAAGTCATACCGCTGGCGCTAATGCCGTATGCAGGGGGCGAGGACGACGAGGATCACGAGGATTCGGTATACAGTGCAGGGTACTCTGAGAGAGAAAAAGGAGAGTAGTCGAGGGGAGTGAACAACAATTGATTCCACACGGTTGAAAAACAACCGGGATTTGAACGACGCTCCTAAAACACAGTGCCCAGGCACATTATAGGTAGGCAACAGCCTAGGTACGTACCTACAGAAGCTCGTGGTGGTGACCTCGTCGGTTAAGTGTCCTCCTGACTTTTCACCTCGTATAACTTTTACAAGGGGAGTATGTTTGTCTACATTTATAACGAACGTGTGTTCGTGTGTGTAGAATGTATGTGCAGGTATTTCGTATCCTTGGAATTGGTGGACGACACGCGACCGCCAAGGCGACAAGTGAGTTGCTAAAAGATCGCTCGCGATTATTTAGGTACACCTTGATTCTTATATACATATATATACACCAAAAGAAAAGTCCTTGTCGGATCGAAACGCGAGATAAAAGAGCAAGACTTAAGTCTCAGGATGGAGTGATTAGGGTTCCAAAAACGATCGAAATTCATTGATTAAAATGGTGCTATCCTATTCGTCGTTAAATTCATAAGTGCAGCGTTTTCATCTCTGGAATAAATACCGTTTCGCTGATTTTTCATCAACTCGTATCGAATGATTATTCCCAATCCGTTGAAAGGAAGTCTCGCCGGTGTGACCTGGCGTGAACTTCGACCCGTTTATTTCAAATTGTCTATTTCGAGGGAAAATGAACATCGAATTATCGACTGCCGATCATACTAAAGCCTGCAGACTACAGGAATCGCGGGGTCTTCTTACGATTTCATAAACTTTCTATACTGCAGTTTATAATGATTTTGTTTTTGGTTACATGAACCGATACGGCGAATCTCTGTCTTCTTAAAGATAAATTCTGAGGAAATATAATTGCACCTACCTTGCAGAGTACACGGTATACAATATAAGCAGGGAGCAACAACGGGGCTGGCACACAGGTGCCTGGAACCCTCCGTACAAAGTTCAAAGACGAAGTAAAACGGGCCACGAGCCAAGTCAGCCGACCGCATCGAGGTCACGACTCGTTATTTCGAGACCACCTTATAGGCTCTTCGGCGACTTGCGATAACATTAACGCGAATAAGATATATTATTCTATGCGATACGAGTAGTTATAAATTTATTTTTTAACAAGCAATGGTGTAGCACAATCATCTCTGTGCATATACTATAATACGTCATTGTGCATAAGTAATTAATGCAAGAATCGTATGCCGCGGGATTGAAGTACGTGAAACTCTTCTCCGTTACTTTTTTGACAGGCTGTTGTTCGATTAAAATTACTGAACAAAGCGAGCGTGACATTCGCACATACATTTTGTGAGAAAGAAAAAAAAAAAGGATGAAGGTAGGATAATCTGTGCGCGTAATCCTTGTATTTGTGTGCCGTAAAAAGCGTAGGTAGCTTATAACTAGGTGAGTATAATAATCCTATACGTAGATATCCGAACGCGTTATAAATACGTGTATATTGTAAAACATTCCGTCGAGTTGATAAAACCGAAGAGAGGTGGCTGCCGAGCTGTGGGCGTGACATTGCAGTGCTGGCATTGTTCCGTATAGCTCCGATAAGATATACCCTACCTACTACATCGGTACACCGCGTTTATACGTATATATATATGCATGTCTGTAATACGCACAATAGTTCGTACGTATTTCCTACTTGAACCGCAGCTACGTCATTGCAAACTGGCTCCCATTATGCGCTGAAGTATCCACCGTACATTCGTACCTATACTTCTGTGTCCTGTCCTGCACAAATACATGAATTTTGCATCATGTGTCACGTAGTATTTCTTTTTCTACGGCATTTGTAAATCATTGAAAAAATCAAGAGGGAACCAAAGATCGACATTTCAGCCACGAAACAGTCCCAGATTTACGGGCGTCGGTTTTAAGCGGAGTAGATGATGTCTAATAATCGTCTGCAGTCGGTGTGATATTCGCGAAAAAAATTGTTACTTAATATTTCCCTAAAATGATGAATGAATTGTAAAAGTTCGACGATACGTAAGCGCGGTTTATTGTTGGTGACGTGCCCCGGGAACTTCGGTAGTCAACGTACGTACGCTCCGCGACCGGATAAGATAACCTCTTCCTCGATAGTAGCACGTTGAGTATAATATAGCGTTTCCGGTCTTGAGACGCGACTGATTTTCAAAGGCGTTTCTTCCCTCCGTCAAGTCTAGGAAGACCGATCAATCCGTATACCTAGATATGCGGTGTACTAAGGCCAACTCGAACATAGGACATGGAATCGAGTTACCTGACCACGCCTTACCGTTACACCTAATTCATCAGACCCGTAATTGTAAGTGAACAAAACCGTACGCGCGTCGACGTTCTAGCGATCACTCTCTTAACCGTTAGCTAAAGTGCTACGTGGGATGAATTACAAACGAAGAAAAGAAACTGTACTGATACGCGTGTGTGTTTCGAAAAGCTCGTTACCGTTTCGGGAATAGAAGTCGATTACGCGATTATCAGACAATTTGCAAATCAGCTTGACGAAAGTGATTTTAGGAACTTTGGTGGTCGTTCTGAAAAAGACAGGGAATAATTTTGAAGGAACCTCTCCGTCGCGGTTATATATCGATAAAACGATGATAGAAACGATTTGTGAAAATTGATCTTTGTCCGGGCACTGAAAGCGTCATCACGATTCCTACGCACATGTATACCACGTTATTTCACATACGTGTAAAGTCAGTTTTCGAGCCAAGCAGTGAAACCTTCGAAATGTGGGAGGGTAACTTGAAGCTAATCTCCGTCCAACCGACGATCATTCAACATCTTACGACGAGCCATTCCCGGCATTCCAAACCTTTGTCGTTCGCCGACGACCCACGCGATCCGGTGAGAAGAAGGGGGACAGGTATATCGTATATACACCATGTCATGCGTGGGATATACTTACGAACGTTTATACTAATACGTATATGTATGTGTAGAATCACTGGGAAGTTTTGGTCGCTGCAATTAGCAGCAAATTAATTATCGCATTTCCGGTCCGTGCGGCACACCCGAGACACGTGAAAGCCGCTATACTTTAAACGTGACCAACATTATACGTCCACTCGTTGTTTCATTGCAAAGATTACGGTCTATTCGTTACCCAAAACTTTTCTAAAATTTTTTTCAAATTTTCTCTTCTCACGCGATTGACTGTCGTTATAGTTTTATGTTTGCTGTATTTTCGGTTATTATACGGTACATTAAACGTCTTGTTGCGCGACCTAGAATATTCACGATTCGTGAGAAATTTCTCGCCTCGATGTTAAGCCGACTAATTAACGTCTTGTACGAGATTAGAGGGACGAGCTAGAATACGAGGCTAGTAAATTAAACGGGGCCTCATTTGCATCGGTCGTCGTTATGCACACACTCCAGAGAAAGCGTGTTTTAACCCGTTGCTAATCTGTTTACCTTAATCATTCGAAATCTCTGATGAAGAAATATATTTATCGTTCGAAATATAGTGATTGACTGTTATATGTATAACCCTGTTAAGGTTGAATCGTTGAACCAATAATCGTTAGAGGCTTTGGTTTAGCGCTACGTTCCCAATGGACCACTCGACACCCTCGACTCGCAATAAATACAAACGCCAATTTCTCTCTCTTTATCTTTTCTTTCTCTCTCGGTGTATCCCTGTTGCTCTTTTTCCTCCCTCAGTGGGTACATTTCTCCCTCGCAAAATCGGGACGGACTTGATTTGCAAAAAGAAACAACAAAAAAGAAAGAAAGAAAGAAAGAAAGGAAAAAAAAAGTCCCCATAACGAATGTATACGAATACTACACCGAGGATAATGAGAAGAGCCTATTATATACGTACTATGTGTGTGTATACGTATACCTCCACATGCGAAGAGTTCTTTCTACAAACAAAAATCTGCTGATTCGAATCGACTCAGCCCTCACGGTCTTTTGTCTGTTTCGAAGACTCAGACCGAGGGAATAGGGATTCTTGGTGGAACCGCGAATCGTGAGAAATCACGAACCGGCAATATCCGGGCACCCTCCTAGGATCTAAGGAGAGTATAAAAATGGTGGCTTGTATAACGGAAGGGTACGAAGAAATGAGTGACATGTGTCACGTCACAGAGCTAGGCGTCAGGAAATAGTGCGGGAAACCCTGAACAACGACCCTGGAATCCGCACATACGCAATCGTAGCCAGCGTGCCTACCCCACATCGTATTAGAAACAGGGCCGACCCCAGACTGCACTGTCTGCATTTTCAATTGTGTAATAGTTCTAATACCTACCTTTCGCTACCGGATGCCATTGTGTTAATACTGAGCTTGAGGCAAGGGTCATGGAATAAAAATGGAGGATACCATCGCACGTGAAAGAAAAAAAAAATCTACTGGATACAATGTTTCATAATTTTCTCGAGGTATTAGGTTCTCCGGAAGTCTAGACAACGAGAATCTCTCTCTCCCTCTCTCTATCCATGAAAAAAAAATCCAAAGCTTGATGCAATCGTGGCAAGAGAATTGTCGCTACAAAAATCGTTCTGTTTGCGCACCCGGATTGCTTATGCAGGTACGTAGTTATTTTTGTCTACATTTGTCCTCTACATTTGTAAACGTAGGTGTGCATACCTTCTACCCACAATTAGCTGTGTATAAGTATACGTGTGTAGACTGTAAATTATATAGGAATGTATACATATGCAGCTAGATATACCCAGATGCATATACGAACCACATACCTATATATATAATGGAAAGAAATATACACAACAAACATGCATAGGTGTATAATGCGCCCGCAGCTATATCGCTTCCATTGTATGGGACGTATGGCTTGTTATGCATATGAGTCGGACCATCAATGAACGGGCCAGTAGGGAGAAAACAGGTTTCCGAACCACCCGAAAAAGTGCATGTTATAGGTATATATCTACATAGCTATACATATATTCGAGCTCGCTCTTCCTTGGTTGTTCATCGTTTCAGAAGATTTTTGGGACTTTTTTTTTTTGCGCGGCGCGAATCAACGCGGCTCGCCCATGTGTCTGTCCAACGGTATATAATAAAGTATATGACTTAAATCGTGTTTACCAATTGTACATCAATCGTCGAGTAAAAAAGAAAATCTCATCGCACTTTGTCTACCGCTCGCGTTTTGTTTTCATTTCGACATTATTGACGGCGTAATGACGAGGCTGGCCATTTTGGCGATGACGTTCTCAGATCTCAATTGACGGAGTTCAAAACCGAACTGCGAACATTCGTATCACATTTCCTACTCAAATGTGAGTCATCCGCGTCGCGGTTTCGGCTACTGCGCATAATTCCTTCATGTGTGATATGGAGAAGTTCGCGTCCCGTAAGGAGCATTCATTCAGCTATTTTTAAAGTAAGAGATTTTATACCTTCGGCAAGGGTGAGGAATAGGAGGCCCCGTTTATTATCGTGCGAATAATCTGCACAAGGCATTCTATTATCTTCTATAAAAACTTTTTCACTCCTTTCAGACTTTTTCCTTATCAAAAATCGTCGGGGTCAGAAGTTTTAAGAGAGGATTCTCGGCTGTAAGTAATTATACCGCGGAAATAGTTTAATAGGCAAATTGAACCGAGGTCTATGGTCTGACCTAGAAGCCTCGTGGCACCATTCCATAGGATGAAATATGTGCAACGTGAACATGTGTCACTCTGAAATATTCCAAGGGTATAACACGACGCGTATGAGAGAGGGTTGGAACAAGCACACTCTTGTTATAACTAAAGGTGGGATACGTACCTACCTACCTACCTACCTACCTAACCTGCGTTTATGCGCAGTGAACTATAATATGTAGCTGGAAATCGTTCTGTCCCCTGCTTCCTGATCTGGGACAATGAATTCTCAAATCGAACCGTCGAAGGCTACAACGCTCCAGCATTTGACTTACAGATTTTTCTCATTCTTTGGCTCGGTGTATAAGAACTGAGACTTCATTCACCGCCTTTATTTCAAACCTTCGACCATATTCTCGTTCGTATATGAAAAGATGAAGATATCACCTTCGCCATTTCGGATAAACAAAAACCGTATTTGTTTTACAATCTACAAAAAAAATATCTTCACATTTCTTTCTCTCTCTTTCTCTCTCTCTCTGTCTCGGGGTATGCACAGGTCGGGATTTCCCATCCCGTTGCAAAGAGGTGGGAATCTCGTCCCAGATAAATTCCCAACCCTTCGATTCGCCGGTCCCTGATCTCGGTCTGGGTACTTTAAATCCTGTAAAAGGCTTGTTTAGCTCCTAACTAGATATACACTAGTTCGAAAAAGCTTTGACACTATCTGTACATGGGATTCTGAAGGATTTGGTGAAGGCTCGATGATTCTTTAGTTATACCCACACTTCCTACAACCAATAATATAAAACTATTCCCTCGAAGCACTCCGTAGATATATTTCCTCCCATATAGAGTATAGAGTTTTGACCCTTCTTGTCCCTATGCGCCTGGTGTAGGACGTTTGTCACTTTAATCCAATATCCAAGCTAGGCTTGGTCGGCCACTGGAAAGTCCACCGGTTAGCCTTGTGGTGCGGCGTTCTTCGAAGTAGCAGCCTATATAGGGTAAAAAAAGTCTGCATCGACAGAATTTGTTTAGGCTACAATAAAGTGAAATGGTCTTTGCATGAATGGGAATTAACAAAGTGATTGTAAACGGCAGGTCCGGGTTCTTCTGGGTAAATTGCGGTCATTCTGCTGTGCCTTTTTTTTTCATACTGTTTCGAAAAACGTCGAATCTCTCGCGGATAATTTCTCCGCACGTAAAGATGGCCTCCGGTTTCGACCTGTGGAGAGAGAGACCAAAGCTTGTCAGCTAAAGTATCGATTGTCTAGGGGCGTACAGGTCGGTCGTAGCGACTACCTATACCTAGACTTTCCAGCTACCATAGCTTTATACATATCGATATATATATGTGTGTATATATGTACAGGAAAACGTATGTACCTGCCTCTGTTGTTATACGACGTCCTTCGAATCCACTACACACCGTTACACGTTTCATTGATTGCGCGAGTATAGAATTAAAAACCATTCCGCGGATTGTACATACTTTGGAGGCAAACAATTGTCGCCAATTACGATTTGCGACGCGGATCATAGACGACCAAATATTCCAGACACAATACCCTGAAGAAGTAATCTGTTTAACAAACCTAACACGTTGTTGTTACATAGTTATATAAGTTCCACGCCATATCTGCGAACACTTTTTTTTCTTTACAGCTGCCAAAAAGAACGGCACAGGTAGGTTTACATCTACTATTCGGTACAGCGCGTATAGTTTATATATCGGACTTATAAACGCACCTGCGAATCGATTTAGTCAATTAAAATTGCCCACCAATGTATGTTACGTACGTAACATACATGAATATGTATATATATATAGTATACGAACCCTTGTATGGCTTGTATAAATTTCTATGTATGCAAGCACGTGCGTAGCCTTTGTGAGTTGGTCTGCGGGACACGGTGACACTCTAACATTGTTTGCAGAGTTTCCTGTTGCCCAAAGGCAATATTAAACTAGTTAGGAGCTGTGTGCGGGCATTCGATACCTACTTTGGCTTAAATTTTTCCTAGAGGTACATTTTTTTCGTTTATAAGGTCATAGACTGGTTATTATACTCTCCTCCAGAACTTGGACGCAATCTTGACTTTCAATATAACGACAGTTCCCGGTGATCTACCGCATCTGTAGCAGCATACGGTGCGCGCCGTTACCGCAGGATTGTTTTTGATGTTTGTATATCTGCTTGTTGTTCCTCGTTTTTTTTTCAGGTATAAGAGAAAATGGAAGAAAACAGGGCTCTTCAGTGAATCGAAATACCCTGAACAGAGAAAGAAAAAATAAAACACTCCGTTTTTGACCGCGAACAAAATTGCTGGCCCTGGTATAGTGATCTCGGCTACCGTGCTGATCGTAGTTATATGTACCTATCCTATCCTTTAGTCGCGGTAGCTGGCTAGTCGCCAAAATTTCTTCAATACGAACGCTGGGTCTGGTTTTGACCTGGACTCAAATTCGCGGACACGCTCGCTATATTAAGCCTTTATTCATACTGCACCGTGCCACCGGGTTCGGCTATGATAAAACCGCACGTAGAGTAGGTACGGTTATCTATGTACCTAGATACGGGAATATGGATATCTGTGATATTATATAGTCATACCTGCGACAAACCATGCGGCATAATAACAAAACTCTGATATACAGATGGTGCCTGCTTGACTGACTCGATTATATTTTCATAGATTTTAACCTAAACCTATAACACGATAAACTATACGCCGGTATGTTATATATACCTTCATTGTGTAACTGATCGAGCCGATGTATCCGTTCGAGCGTAAAGGAATTGTATTTGCAGTTGACAGCTAGCAAAGTCCTCTTCAACCCCGCGAAGGTTTGACAGCCAATTCGATCGCGAGTGACTATGCCTAATTACGATAGTATCGTTACAACCTGCAGCTCGGTAATTTGCGTCGGATGGACAAGCAACTCGTGCGTAAGTTGGAAGGTGAGCATTCGAGGAATTTTGGATCGTAGGGAAACGGAGGAAAATATTTACCACAAGCGTTATTATCGAGTCCAGGCGGGTTGTATATGTATATGCCGATGAAAGAGACAAGCGAGATATAGAAAAGGCGATGAAAGCTATTCTGTAGAATCGGCAAATGCAGGGTTAAACGAATGGACGTTATAGTAGTGGTAGCTGTGTCAGGGAGAGAGGACGAAGGAAAGGCAATTTAAATCTACGTGGTCCAATTCCATCCAGAGTGATTTTTTTTTTTTTTCGTTTCTTTTTCTTTCGCGTTTTTTATTCGCCTAGAATCTAGCGGACAGTAGGTACGTATGTATGTATGTACATGCCCACCCGAATCTCTCTTACACTCAACGCTCCTTGATCAATAAACCTATTTTTACGTTATATGTATACCTATCCCACCTTGTAGTACCTATCCCACTACGACCTACGAGCGCTTGGATACAGTTTATACGAGAAGCCCCCCCTTTGTGCTCTAGCCAAGAAAAACTTTCCACTATTTTCAGAGATCAGTAATCGCGGTGTCTGCTATCAGTTTTAAGATAAAACCTTACCATCCTGAAAATACTTACGACATGGCCGTCTACGGTCGTACGCGAAGCCACTCCAGGGGGCTTTCCATTTTATCGGCCATTTGTATATACCTAAGGTCTCTCCAGCGACAATTAATAGAACAAAAAGTAATCAAAAATGAGAATTTGAAGTCAATTTATTGCGGGGGATAGTGAAGAAGCCATTTTTTCAAGTCAGAAGGTTCTCTGTTGGTAGGAATATCACGAATATCAGCTCTACAGACGAGATCCTTATGGATTGAACCGTTCCAAGACTCCGATTTTTGCCATTTTTAGGTTCAGTTGACAGTGCAGTACCTATACCTCCGTGAATGTAGAGTGAAAAATTGTGAGAGTAGCGGGGGGGTAGCGCGGAGGATAGGTGGTGAACTGCGGCGGTCGTAAGTCAATCGATAAACGCAGTAACTCACTCGCTCTCTCCTGGTGTCTCCGGCTCGTCGAGTCGATATCGTGGAACAAACTTGACTCGGCGTAGGTACCTACTTACTTATACCCGGATTTTCACGGTTTTACTTATTCCATGTCCAATCGTAGTGCTATCCAATCCCTGAAAGTACTCATTCGTTAGACAGGACCGTCAATACCGCGATATCTGAAAAAATTTGTCCATATACCCAAAATTCGTTTGAAATTTTGCGGCTGATTTATTTCTAAAGTAAAGAGTCGAGGCTTTAGAAGAAGCTTTTGAGACAAGTGCTGTACTACGTGGTACGGTAGTGCTTTTAAAAAATTTTCCTGCAAAGTATATAGGGTTGTACCTACTCAAACACGGTTCTGCTGCGTTTTATGTATATCGGTATATGTGTAGGCGTGCAGTAGGTATATACCTATGTCTACGTTAAAGCGCCATTTTCTACCTCGGTTAACGCGAGTATATACTTGCTCGGCACTTTTGTTACTAAGAACTTCATTTTCTGGCGGAAATAGCGAGAAACTATACACCGAGACCGTAGTTTCCTGTGCAGTGTTTAAGTCGTTGGTTTAGTCTTGGCCTAAGTATGCGCGCGCTACTAAAGCGATAAAACGATAAAGAAAGAATGAAATGAAGATAAAGGGAGAGAGAAGGATGAAGGAGTTGAAACGTGCGTCAGCGCGTAGAATAGGAAATGTTCGGAAAATAAATTGAGGTTCTTTAAACTTCCTTTATTGTTTTCTCGGTTCGATGGAAGGGAAAAAAAATGTCCATTCCTATTTTATCACCGTTATACGTATCTTCTGCTGGTCTCGCTCGGGTTACGTATAAAGTCTGTAGTTTTCTGCGAGTCGAGAAGTGCAGGAGCAAATCTAATCGACGTACGCAGACTGTAAAAGGAGAGAAAAAGTTTCTAGAACCAATACGAACGATGTTCACTGTTCTAATATAGCGAATCTTACAATCTGTGACGGTTCGGAATCTGAGTTGGAAAAGTAAAGGGGATTCAAAACGCGGACGGATCAAGTCTGTACTTCGCTGATTCACGCTCCTTCAGAAATTTAGTGTTTTAAAAATCGGAGTTTGAGGCGTATAAGTAAGCCGGTTTAATCCCAGAAGTTCTACGCCATGTCCGCACGGCGTGTCTTCACGAAGATGCAGGAATTCACGGTAAGATATTCCGCGAACTCCTCCCTCTTCTTCTGCTCCTTCTTCTTCTTCTTCTTCTTCTTCTTCTTCATCGTCGTCTACTTCTCCTCTTCGCGGCAGACGAACGTGGGTGAGGTATGCACGGCGCTGGAGTATATGCCGCGTGGTGCTGTACGTACCCAACTCCACTACCTTATACCTACGTCTACATACATTTACTTATAACAGCCGCAAGGTTAGATCTCCAGGTTTGTCTGTTCGGAGTCGAGTTGCAGCAGGATTCGCCTTGAGGGCATGCAGAACTTCTGCGGCAAACTCGTAGGCAAAATAAAATAGTTATATACCGTTGGGTATGGTTCATGGTGAGCGCGCGCTCTCAATATCGGCTCTTTCTCGCCAGAGTTCGGAGCTCCAGAGCTGGAGCATATCGGACAATGAAAGCACGGGAAAAAGAGACAAAGAGAGAAGCACAAAGCACCCTGTGCGCGTTGGAGAGGCGCCAGATTCGCCATCTAAGTTCATCTCCGTTATTTCTTTCTTATTTTTCTCAACTTTTTCAAGCGCCGTCTTATATGCGACTGTTTACTGGATAGAATTAGGAATTTTGGCTAATTGGGGGAACGATTTTTCTTTTCTTATTGTCCACGATTCATCGCGAGAGAAATTATATAAACGTCCATCAACACGATGAGATGAAAATAATAAAAAAAATCTATATATATAAAATTTCACGAGCTGCATATTGATTTTAACGCCTTTGTATGTATTTATCATATCTTTACACTTGGTCAGGTACATATCGGTGTATGTGCAACGCTTGGCTAGACGAATGCGACATATTTCGTTGAAAAATACGCCTGCAGTACCGAGGATTATAAATAGGAGGTATGCAATTGAAAATCATCGGAGCGCGTCGTGCGCGAACGAAATATAAAATCGTTCGAGTATAATTATTCTCGTGAATTGTGCTGCGATTGAGATTGGAACTGCAGATTGTTATAATCGACGTGAGACTCGCGGGTATATGTGATTCGCATCTCTTTATTTAAATCCGAGTGCTCCAGAATTTGGGTCTCAATAAAATTCTAGCCGACGACCGATAGTCGTGCCAGACTCAATCTTTAATCACGGTCGGAATTTAGTGTCAAATCGAATGACGAATATTTTCTCCTGCGTACGTTATAATCCGTTTCAGACCTCAAACTGACACGATATCTAAAATAATAAGGAAAGTTGAGCGACTGGACAAACCGACCGCATAAAAACTCGCGGTATCACATTGAACGTTGCGTAATTACCGCGTGACCATGGAATTACGTAATTCTGATCTCAGCCGGCCGACTGCCGGTCGGTTTGATAAAAATAACTATAAAAAGTGGAAAATCCGCGATACTGTCGCGCTTACGAGATAAAACGATCCCGAGCGAAACCTGAAGCGAACTCTTATCGACGTATAGCTTGAAGTACCGACTAAGTGTTCCAAAGTTAGAGAACGACGAATCGTGGATAAATCGTCACGCAATGATTAGCTACCGTACGTTTCGTATACGTCCATAGCTTCTCGTTTTAAAACTGGTTCTTTTTCGCATAAAATATACCCCACCGGTATAAGGTTAATCGATTCTTTATAGATTAACGCTGCCGTCTCAAGCGCTGCAGGTAGGCAGGTATATATAAGACTTAGCCTAATTAAATAATTCAACCGCGAGCGAAGTCATTAAACAGGTTATTACATCTTATCGGTAAATATTAACCCTGTATAGGTGCCTAGGTATGTAATTATTTAACGCCTGTATAGGAAAATTTCTCGATTTACCTCGGCAATTTCCTCACCTCCGACAAGTTCCTCGAGAATTTATAAATTAACAACATACGTATGTATATGTATACCTATATACGTTATACAGCGAGCAAACATACGTGCCGATAAGAAATCCCCGCACTGAATTTTTATTCGGTTATCACTAAACTCCGCCAAGTGTCTACAGTTTCACTGTTCACCTTTCGTTATACACAGTCGATAACTGGGATGAAATTATTGCAGAGAATTTATACATATGCGCTCGCATGGACAAACCCACGCCTTTTCGCACAAGTCACACTCGATCGAACAAAAACCCCTCGATACATATAAAATCATGTTCGAAGTTGGTACGGACTTTACGATAAAATAACGAAGTGTGATAGACTTTGTTCTCTTCTTCTTTTTTTTTTTTTTTTTGGTTTACAAAACTAGTTCGAACTCGGTACAGCATTTCCAATAAGACAATTGCCGGACTATTTCTGCACAAATTTTCCCGGAGTGTAACACTATAATACAGTAACGTTTCGGAAGAATTAAACGGCGTGTCTTTGATAGTTCTTGGCCCATATCTGTTATAGGATTGAGAATAAAAAAGTATGCCCTGTAGGTATCTTGTGTATACACGTATATACATAATTATACACATATGAATCGATATCGTTTTAGTCCCATGGGGCAATCGGTTGTCTGCGGCGAAGAAGAGCTGTGGGCGTGGCCAACCGAGGTAGTAGGTATTCCTAGACACATCGTTTATCCAAATTACCATTCGACAAAGCTCGAATCTCACCTTATTGTAAAAATCAATTTATGTATAATTTCGAGGATCGAAATATATCCATACGCGACGATTTAGGGTATGTAATTAGTACTCGGAGAACTGAAGCAGATATCATCACGGTACAGGAAATAATTGATGATATACGTATACTTTCCGATCCCGCAACTCGCTTTCAAATGGCACACGAAACTAGAAAATTAAAAACTTGAGATCCACGGATATTCGAAGTGTCCAGAAGCCGAGACTATCGATAGTCCCGGATATTAGAAGAATTAGGTAGTTCGAATATTAGCTGCGGTAAACGTTACAAGTTTACTTACCTCTCCAGTCGCCGACCAAAGTTCGACAAACTTCTTAGAGATTTCGTTTTTATGTATTCTATTGATATGGAATAAATTTGACTCTTGAATAATAAAAATAATAAGAATGATGAGGATGATAACAATGAGCAATGACTTTACAATCGATCTATTTATTCCGAGCGGCTCTACAGCCCGCGGAGTGAAGTCTAAAAAAGTAAAAAACTAGATAAAAAAAGGGATTATAAGAGAAGAAAAAAAAAACCGGCTCAACAATGACGTTGACTCGGGTCTGATTGCGCGTGGGTGTAGGCGGTCCAGGACAAGGCCGCGGGAGCGGCCCATGTGCGGGACCTGCAGGAGGGACAGAAAGACGAGTAGAACCAAGAGAGAATTGCCTCGCACACATATTATGGATATACACAGTTATATACATACAACAAAGTGACAAAGATGGAAGTTTAGGAGGGAAGCTGTTTAACCACCCTGAAAACCATTATACTTGCATTGGGTCTCGCCTCACCTTCGTCCGACGCTCTTCGCTCTGTACCTTTTATTCTAATTTTTTTTCTTCTCAACCTCGCGTCGCCTCTAGTTCGATTCCTAATTGATCAAGCGCGATACAATGGTGCCTGGTAATTATTGCCCCAGCCTCTCGTGATAAATAGATTCAAAATTTTTTTGAACTTGATCAAAGAGATCTACTTTTTTTTTTAAAAGAAGGTACATTTTACTGTCGTTAATTTCTTCATACTCTCACGGTTTATAGAGTTCGACTTTTACGTCTCGATTAACACTTCCTATACCCGAGCTCGCCGTATTAGCTTATCGTCTATTTCTTTTCGCTATACGGTGTACGCGTCTAACAGCCTTGCTAAGAATCGTTCACCTCTCGGCGACGCGCCTTGCGAATAGCGCTACTTTCGTTTCCGCAAGGACGTTTAAGGATTTTAAACTCATAGCTGTCATTTACACCTATTTATATATATATGTATATATATACCTACCTTTACCTCTACCGCACACTCCTTTACCTTGTCTACCTAACTACCTACCAGGGTGATCGTATGAACGATCGTCGAGGAGCTCTGGCTTATAGCTCGCTGCCGCGCGATTCTTCAAGGACGCTTTGTAGTACTACCTATATAACTATACGTCGTACTTCTACCGCAAAAGTAAGTACGATCAGCCGCCCGATATCAAATGATCAAGTTTTCGACCCGCCTTGTCCTTTGATCATTCCCGATTAGAACGAGTGGGATCGGGGTGGGTTTAGCTCAGAGTTTAACTACGGAGAAAACTGGGTATATATGTATATGTGTGTACACGCTCCCACTTGTTGATTTATACGACATATATACGCGTCGTTAACTTAAGGGGACGAGGTTTGGGAAATTTGGAGTACTCCAAAATTTACTTATTTGTTAACCAAAGTTTGTTTGAAATCGAAGAAAAAATTTTCTTCTAAAAACTTTGTCGTAAGGTTTCAGGCACATCGTTGGTCAAATTCAACCTCTCAAGGTCTTGCTTTCTTCAGACAACAATTTTACATCTTATAAACGTAGGGATCGGTAAAAAAAAATTCATGTTTAAAGTTTCCGTCAATTATCCACAGCATTGACATTTCGGAATCCACTTCAGATCAAACCTGGGCGTATGGGATACAGGGACAAGTCATTTATTTCCTGCTATTTTATCCGCGGTATAAGTAAGACGCGAGGAAACAGTCGTTCTCGTCGATATTAAGCGACGTGGGAGATCTAACTTAAAATTTGACACGCGATAATCGATAGATTAAGTTAATTATACACAAAGTTAATCAGATCCTAAAAATCCTATAACGGCAATGAAGCGAATGCGTACGCCTATGGGAGTATAGGCATAGGCCATCGAGTATACCGATGTCGGTCGACCAACGAATAAAGGTTCAGGAGTTTTGGCCCTCCCAATTCAATTCCATCTTTTTCTTTTTATAAAGTTTCATCCGGTTAATGAAGAGAGATGAGAATTATATGTGAATATAGGTAGATATATGGGTGTAATCGTCCGGCCTAAAGCCCAGCTGCAGCGCACAATCATCTATTCTCATACGTGTACACACAGTTTATAAGTTTAAAAGTATACAGTGCTACTAGTGCTCGCGCTAGTGGTAGCTGCAGTATAGCGAGGCTCGCTTTCTCGCAAGAGAGTTTAGTCCGTAGTTAGACCAAGTCTGTATCACGAAGGTCTCCCGCTGCCTACCCGTCAGCCCGTGCAGGTTCGGTTAGAGGAGGAATTCTTTCTCGTTTTACTCGCGAGAGACGGACGAAGAGAGAGAGAGACAAAAGGAGAAAATGAAAAAACAGAAAAAAAGATAAAGAAGGAGAACGAGAGAGGATAATTCCCCGGCTACTAAACGAGGATAGAGCGAGTCACGCTGCCTCCCGGGTCGCGAGGAGGAGGCAAAACGTCGCTGAGCGTCGCTAGGAGGGCGACGAGCTGCAGTCGAGGCAAAGAGAGGATGAGAGGTGAACGGGGAAGAGCGCTTATCGGATCGTAGCATCGGGACGGTCGCACGTACGCCGGGCAAACCCTGCCGGTCGACGCTGCGTGGTGCGTCGCGGCGTGATCCCTCTGCGTTTCTCATGAGTGGCACAGGATTCAGGCTCATTGGATTTTGACTCGATTTAAATTGCGCATGATTTTTAATACACATGATCATCAAAGGTTCAGGTTCTTTGCGTATCGATTCTGTATCCGCCAATCCAGGTTCCCAATATTTCCCCGCATGATCGAGGACGTAACAATTCAATGCGGGTAAGAAGAATTGAAGAGATCGAAAGTCCTTACTCCTTGAGGCCTTCCATTGGAGTGGAAGGGTGGACCAGGGGGAACCTGGAGAGACTGACTCCGAGGAGGGCAGAGCCTTATTTGGAGTCACTCAGTGGGCATTTCTCGGTGAGTTTTTTTCCAAGGGAGCAATTAAGCGACGAAAGGAGGTATCTGTACAGGACCAACACAGTCGCGTGATTCTTCATGCCTTTGAACTAAGCGCCGCCACTTTGCGACCGGTTGCAGGCTTATATATTTATACTGCGTTGAGGTACTACCTTCACTCCGCTCCAGGGTTCGTCTGCGGCTTCGAAGCTATTCACTTGCTGTTGAAATAACGATTTATAACAACGCGTATACGTCTTACCGTAATCAACGGTCAAGAATTACTCTTAAATACCCTCCCAAAGAAACTGAAAACAAAAAAAAATAAAAAATTTATAAAACAAGCCTTACACACAGAAAGTTTGTCGATAAAGCAAAATCCTTCGATTCGATATTCCCGTAAACGGAAGTAGTGTCTCTTCTCGAACTGGAACTTCCGTGAATACGGTTTGATCGCGGCAGGTCCGACGAAATTGGACGAAACAGGCAGGTAGACTGTTAAGGTATTACAGTTAACTAAAGAGTATATCGTGGGTCATTAAGTCGTCGAAGACACGAAACGCCCACCTGTCCAACTCGGTGAAGGGTTGCGCCGAACAAAGACGACTAATTAAATTACTCTTTTTAGATAATAATTTAGCCTGCAGGAGAAGGTGCTGTGCAGCAGCCAGCCGGCGCTTCAAGACACGCCCCAGAAAGGTTGGAGTTAATTTTTTTTTATTAGGTATAGTTGAAGAAAAAAGCGGAAAAAGCCCCCCAAAAAAAAATTAAAAAAAAAAAAAAAGATCTCAATTAGGTAGGTACCTTCGTCGGTTGAATTCCGTCTCGCAAATATCACCTCTGACTATTATATTCCTTCTTTTCATTCATTAATTATCATCGAATGAAGGATTTTGCACAAACTGCAATACGACGAAGCGACTATCGGCGCGGAAAGCTTAACGTCAATACAAACCGTTTTCGCGGTTTATACGAACCCCCCCTTCGTCAGAAGAGACATTGACGCCTGGGAACAAACGTGGGGGCGACCTCGCGGTGACCCTTATTTTGCAAGACAGTGCGTACATATACCAACGAAAGATGCCTCGACGATTCGTAATTGTTTGAAAAATAAGTATAGATGAAAATGAAGAGACCGTAGAGGATCGATATACCTGCACGAGATAAACTCGGCTATAGATCCCCCTGATTTTATTCATTAGATGCGAGCATGTTTCTGTTGTTTGAAAAATCTCTCGCCCAGCGTGAGTTCGGGATAGCTACATTCTCCGGGTACAAATTCTGTTCTTGCAGGACTCTGGGGGGGCTCTTTTATACCTACACGTGTATTATAAGGACACAGAAAGTTTAACGCCGGGATAATCGTCGTTGTATATTTTACACCTGAATCGTATAAAACGTGAAATAAATCGTAACCGAATATAGTAGCTATCGGAACAGGCGTCAACTCCACCGGAAACTCGTTGTCAGCCGTATCCTCGCGTATCGAACGCCCAAGGAATAAACTAATGATTTCAAACTTCCCAATATAAACGGGCTCATGCAAACTTCGCTGCATTAAACAGTCTCTTTTCTACACATACCTACGCTGCTGATAGCTTACCTATACCCTGATCGAACTATCGATTACCTATTCATAATATACTACTCGGCTCAGCTATTCTCTAACCGGGCTAGAAGCCTGGGCTTGGTAGGTAGTCTATTTTTATGTACATACGTCTACTTAGGGGTAAATAATACATTTACATGGGCTGTTACACGTGCATCGATCAGCGATCGCTCGTTTTACCTCTAAGACGCGAAGGAAAAAAAAAGAAAAGAAAAAATGTATAAAAACGGTAAATTCTGGAATAAATGAATGAGACTTTTGTGGATATACGTATATCGAGAGATTCTTAAGCTATCTACCTACCTACCCACTAAGCTGGATGAACATAGAGGCAGGTTCGTAGCTCAGAACGTACCTACTGCAGTCTGACTGGATAAATAATGACCGGTGAGCTAGAGCTGCCCGAGGCAGTATCTTCGATAAACCGGCACGGAACGCAAACGCCTACTTCGTCTGCCTAGTCCCACACTTCGCGGCTCTTGCCGATCCGAGCCATATTTCGTCCAGGAATAAATTGAATCGACTTGACTATCCAAAGAGACTGCAGCGATCCAGTAACTGCAGTACAGGATCTTAACGTCTAAGCCGGTAATCTATGGTCTCTATATGTGTATTTAATATACGCATGCACATATCCGCAATGTACAATGTCCATCATGTCTTGTGTGCAATATTTCACTATACGAGGTATATATACAAATCCTGTAAATTTATAAACGGGTACCTATATACAGGTATGTATGAAATCGGTTTATACCTGCTCCGTATTTGAATTCCTTTTTTCCATCCTTACCTTTCGTTGCGGGGTTTTTTCTTTTCGTTCTCTTTCTTCTCAATCTGATTTGCTATAATCTCGAATATCCTTACTTACATATCTACTTCTGGCTCTCAAAGGCGCGTCAATTACTTCCATGAACGCGACTAGTAATCTGTAGCCTGTCTGATTAGCAGTTTGAACGCGTTCGCGGTGGCTTGTAAAGAACTGAGGGTAGGTATAATCTATGAATTACCCGCACCTAACTACCTATACGCGTATCGTACGTAGCAGCGGAATGGCTACTATGAAACAAGACTTTATACATCATTTTTAAAGAAAAGAAAAAAAGAAACGAATAATACCTACCTACCTGCAGGAAGAAGGCGCGAAGGGATTTAACCACTTTACTAAATTCTATCGCCTGCCTCTCGATATGATAAATCTATCAATATCGAACAGAGACGTATCGCCTGCAGTAGATAAGGACCTGTCGATTATTTCGCGCGCCAATTTCTCCAGCTCATTTACGACGCCGTGGTTTTAACCTTTCCGGATGAAATTCCTCGGTACAATACTCTGCAATGGTTTGGGGAGCTTTGCCATGGGATTTACCTGCCTCGCCTCGTTATTATTGGCATAACATAATGACTGTAAGGAGTGACAATAAGGGTGTCGTAAATACGTAAATAGTCTTACTTAGAGGGAGTCGAGGACCCCTGCAGGTTTCACTCCCTTCGTTGGCTTGTGTTATTGTGAACGGTTTGGAAACAATTACCGGTGCGAAATTTTAACAGACAGCTTTAGGACGCAGATCGCAGTGATTACTGAAATTTTTTTTTTTAATGAAAGAGATGTAACGTAACGGTGTGGAATCATTATTGCCCCACAATTGCTTTATTACCCTATAAAATTGCGACTCGGGATAGTAAAACCGATAATTCTATACGCTATGACACGCTCCTTTTAAATCTCCACTTACGTATGGGGATCTGGTTCAAGTTCCGAATTTTTTAAGTTCCTTTCTAAAATCTGTGAATCGGTGATATTAAAATTGTATAGGATCCAAAAGATTCGTTCTCAGTATCGGGGAAATAAACGAATACGGTTATAGAGCTGGAACGATAAAGTAAATTCTATACCTCGTACCAGCTATTTATGTTTATACTATACTCGTCTAACAATTTTGGAGCAAAAACTGCAGTCCGGATTAACTCTGATTTACATATTCGCAAGTTATTCTTAAACGTTTCAAAGAACTGGGCTTTATGCACTGGTTAGTATCCAGGTGGCTGGCTCGGCTAGTATACCTACCTATCCTATACCTTAACTGATCAACGATTTTCTCGCTAGGAACGCGGAAGTTGGCAGGTGTTGAACCTCAGGCTTTAATTTGCACCAGCAGTATTCCTTGTCTGTATAATTGTCGGTCATATTTTTTTCATTTTTCATCAACAGAAATTTTGCAAACTTTTGAATCGATGACAAAATCAATGTCATGTTTGATATTCTCAATGGATTAGGTACAGTTTTAACGACGCATTGGCTCTTCTTGCAGAGCTTATCTGCTATCCATGATATCGTTAATCGGTTTCGCGAACTATAAATGCTAATACACGATCCTGTCTATGGCCACGTATACATACGTAACAAACGTAGCTATACAGTGTCGGAGACTGACCGCTAAACGACGGGCTCTTATCGCAACGGCTAATGAGCTCGAGAGATTACAACGAGGAATTTAGACGACCTTATACTCGTGTTTCCGATAATCCTGGTTCTAACGTTGAATGTTGTTTATAATCGGTGATATTCAAACGCGGGGGAGGGGGGACGTTTTTAAGATGAAGAAACGTCAAACGCAATTCCAGAGACTCGATCGATTTTTTTTTTTTTCTTGTGCGATGTAAAGAAGTGATTGTATGGAGTAGTTGGATTTATGAATAAGGAACACCTTATCCTGTTTTTGATATCGCTAAAATATGTTTGAGATGTGAAGATCGGTGTCTTTTTTCTAACGTCATTTTTAACCTCATCAGCGTTAATTCTGGGAACTCGTGCTCGAGAACTATACCCATAAGCTCATATGCAACTAGTTTTACTTCGTCCAATATACCTTATACTCATGGTTATGTATAGTGGTAACAAATCGGTAATTTGGACCCTCGTCTTTTTCTCTAACGAGCGAGGACTCCCGATTCTCAAAGCCGAGGTGAACGCACTCGACTTTAGGGTCAAGGAGTGACCCCTTCGATAAAGAAACCTTTCAATCTTCACGTCTTATACGTATACGTATGTATGTACCTACGTAACTTCCTATACCTACCTTCGTAACAGGCGTTATTCAAATCTAAAAGTCTCTGAGAACGGACGCACCGCTTATCATATTCCGTGTTCTTAGATGCAAAGTATAACGGACGGTTCAGTTTTTCCAAAAAATTTCGATTATATTAAGGACTTTTAATATTTCTAACCACATTTTCATGTTTTTTGGGTAAATAGGAGAGAGAGAAAACTGCATTAGGCCTCTCGGCTTCAGCACGCGATATGAAGTATGAGTTTATGGAGCAATAAAACGCATACCTATCTTATCTTCGAACACTTCATTCGAGTTACTTCAGTTAGGCAATAAAGCGATTAGCGAGTTTAACCACGGGCTCCTTCCGCGTGAATTGGTATAATGCTTAACCCCAGACCTTCGAGAGACTGAAAGATACCTGAGAGCTACCTGGGAGCCATTTGATCCTCCTGCAGCAGTCTCGTGCCCGGAGAAAATTTCTATACAGTTGATTTCCGTGCGAGTAATCGCGTATATTTAAATGCGAAGACTGTGACTAAAAAAATAAAGTTTCTTCTTTCGTTATTTGGGATTACGGAAAATTTCTCGATAATATGAAAGTGGGCAACCGGAGAGAACGACCCTGAGAAAACGAGTGGCCGGATGTGAAATTCGGAGATATGTATGGGTATACCTACTCCCGTTTCTAATTTGAATTTACATAGTTTCCCTGAATGCGACGTTCCCTTTTCGACCATGTAAGGACAATATCCTTTTGAAACTCTGCTTGTTTCCGGAGGTATAAGGCTCCTTATTCTCTTGAAAAGGAAAAAAAAAAGAAAAAAACCTGTAATAACGACTATGAACCGGACAAACTCATCCTGCCAGGACACGTGTGTGTCAGGATGATGAATTAAACGAAACAAAAAAAGACAACGCTATATAGACAATTTACAAAACAGATGTTCGCCAGCCAGCTAGAATCTATTTAACTCGATTCAAGGCGCCCACCTTCGAAGCTAACATTTCCTTAACTCACCTTTCGACCATGCAGCCACGGTCCAGCTTGATACTTACTTTTCAGTGTCACACATCGCGACGCTTCGCGGTCTTATATAGTCGGCCACATTTTCTGACAGCCGTGCAGTAGGCCCAGTCGACATGTCCCTCTCTCTCTTTCTCTTTCTTTCTCTCTCTTCCGCCCTCGCTAACGAAGCCAACGAATACGGGACTCCGAACCACAAACAACCCTCTCAACATCACCCCCGTAACCCCCGCCGCCACCATGTCCCTTGTCACGGCCTCGGGGCGTCCCGGCGCCACCGAGCGACCGGCAGATGTTTTTAGACTAACAACTAGCCGTGTATGTATACATATAGACTATATACGTATATGTGCAGTTCGTGGTGCATTTTTGAATGCATGTATTTTGACACATTTTTATTTTCAAAGCGAGAAAAAATAAACCTTCAATTTTACGGCTAGAATTTTTCTGGAATATTTTATAACTCTTCGATGTTTTTTGGGGGGATCGAATTATATCTTTCACGAGACGCGACCCGTAGCGATAGAAATTGCTTCTTTTTTTTGGCGATGTGTAGACGTATAGACGCGCCTCCTCGAACAGACCCTTTAGACGTTTTAGCTTGTACGTCCCGAGGAACTTGTGACCTGGACAAACAGTCGCTTAAGATTATTATCCGTATCGGCACGAGACACACTCACATAGATATATATATATATACCTATACCTATATTATACATATGCCTCTCTATAATTTGGCCATTTCGAGCCATTATACGCCTCCCTTTTCTTCACCCGATTTCACCCCTCGAGGGACGAAGCTTTTTCTTTTTCAATTCTTTCTTTCTTTCCTTCTTCCTCTTTTTTCTCTCATTTCATTTCATTTCATTTCATTTCATTTCATTTTTTTCTTCTTCTATATATGTATACATATACGTATATATATATATATACATATATATGTATATATACACGAAACACAATGATCGCTCAACGATACACAAGCCACCAAACAGCTGCAACGTTCGTGACACGCGTCTGGAAGCAGCTTGTGCCTCTTGCGTTGCACTGTATCCCTTAAACGGGTGTTACATAGCCTCGATTCGGTGCACACATATGCCCAAAATCTATACATACGCAGATATATATTATACTCGGAAATAAGTAGGTACGGGGTATACCTATACGAGTACCTAAACTACCTAGAGTAGGTAGATACCTATACTTCCCTCTCGGGGATCAAATCATTGGGGTTGCGGCGCGCCGGCAGTCTGAAGTGGAAAGTGGAAAATTTAGATCTACGTACGTATAGCTGGACCAGGACACAGGGTCGTGCATAGAATTTCACTACCTACCATCCTACGGGATGACTGAATTCGAATCAAACACTGGATCCGGTAAACCAGCTAAATTTTAAGCTTCAACAACCTCGACAAAATTTTTAGGTATGAAAATACCTCGCTTTGGGTACATTGAGTAGATATACATGAGCAAAAAAGACGCCGAATCAGTCGGAAGAAGTTCGACTTTATTTTCCTAGTCCTTATCTACCTCGGGATATTAAAATTTCACCAATATTCTATAAGAATCTGGATACGCGGATTGACAGGTATAATATAACCGTCATGATTACTTGTGGAGTTTTTTTTTTTTCTTTGAAACTTGTCAAAAGAATTCCTGTACAAATATATCGCGATATTCTTTATGTGTGTGTCTTATTGCTGCAGTAATGTCGTGATCGTCGAATTAGCGTCCTTTCGTGACGATATGTCATGTCGTAAGTATCATACACGGTCCACGAGGGAGACCCTGTTCAGTGCAATAAGAGGAGACGATTGATGGTGCAAAAACCTACCGGACAAGTTATTCGGTTAGCCTGGCTAGCTTTTTTTTTTTGTCTTCTTTTGCGCTAAATTGAACTCGCGATTTGCTTCGTAGCTGTATATAAGTAAAATATAGGCTGAGAACCGGGATATCTATAAGCCGCGACGATGACTATAGAATATCAAATCACGCATTTGAAATTTGTAATAATTTACACTCATACTCGTTACGTATGAAAAGAAATGATGAAAGTCGAGAGGATATGTATCACGAACGTATTATAGTTCTATAAATAATTGTTGGAAATCAGTTACGTAGAATTTATAACGAGTGTTTGTCACCTCATTATCCCATATCTTTACTCAGCAGTTTTATATTGACAGTTGCGTATAGTATAGGGCATTGTGTGTTATATGCGTATGCGATACGTGATACACGTATGTACGAGTACAGATATATACTCTATACAGAGAATTATTGTTAAGTACGATTGTATCAAACCGAAGCCACGCCTCGTGCTACTGGTCAAACGACATTACGTTGCGTTACTTTGGTTTGGTATACGATGTGACTTAGAGATAAGATTACCATGACAGACAAACAGACAGATATATTATTGACGGAGAGACGCTGTATGGAGCTAGACGAAAATTACTGCAGGCTGCATCTGTATAAGAATTCTCCAATGTTCCAAATTTTTTATTTTGCTGTTGCGATTGACCGAACGAAATTTGAAAAGTATTCTGCTATAATCAAAATACGTTTCTCAGAATTTTTATCATATCCCAATTCGTGATTACAGCCACAGTTCTGTCTTTCCAATATTTCAGACGAATCCAAATACTCAGTGAAATTTTTTTTATGGAAAATCTAACGTTTCTCGACGATACTGCTGAATGATAGGCTTTTCAAACTTATTTGAAACAATTCCTTAAGACTTCTGCTCTTCTAACCGCGGAGGAACTTTCTGGACATTGATAATCTGTCATTAATGTCTGTGATCGAAAAGAACTGAAGTGGCGATCTGCAGGGTTCCTAAATAAACAAGAATTCAAAGTGAAAGTATGACGCGTGCTGCAACGTGCCTACATACCTATACGTGCACATCAGAGTTTCGAGTTATTACTATACACAACGCGGTTGATCCGCCAGACGCATTTATGATCTTGATTCGAGACGGTCTTGGCGCGCGCTACGCCGTCATGGGAACTCAACGTAGCGCAATGGAGCGTAGCGCAACGATAGGTAAGCGGTTAAACGCGTGTTAGTAGTGTGCGTATTATGTGCGTATATATATATGCGTGGAGCGAGGCCGCGTGACAAATGAGTCAATATTTTGAACGGTTGCTTAACGAATTCCTTGGGCGCCTGCCAAGGCGTCTAGGCATGCGCTTATAACGCGTCCGTCGTTGACGTCCTCGAGATACGTGGTCGTGCGGTGCAGCCCTGCAACTTACAGCTATCACTGCGACGAGGATGGACGGAACCGACTCACGCCTGCGACACACAACACGCAACAGTTCACACGCATCCCGCACCAAGTGCACCCCCGGTTCTAATTGCACGGGACGGAAAGAAAAAAAAAATACAGTATAATATGTATACTTTGGACTTTGACCGCTGATTGATCATGAATCACCGCGTTTCTATACAGGGTGGCCCAGAACTAAATGTCCAAAATGAAAGGTGTCCTGGAGGAGGTCGAACTGAGTAAATTTTCCCGAAGAACATGGGGTCTGCGAAGTCGCGTTCGCGAGATATCACGAGTTAAAAAAAAGTATCGCTTTGCGCCGCCGCGACGCGGCGCAAAGCGATACTTTTTTTTAACTCGTGATATCTCGCGAACGCGACTTCGCAGACCCCATGTTCTTCGGGAAAATTTACTCAGTTCGACCTCCTCCAGGACACCTTTCATTTTGGACATTTAGTTCTGGGCCACCCTGTATATAAGTTACGATCTTTCACAAGAATTTTGGAATTCTTTTCTTGTTTTCACACTGTATCATATTCTTTAAGATAAAAACTGCAGATAACTGTCGGCGACTGAGTATTATAACAAGAAGTGCGCATAGTGCTGAATAGATTTTAAATTTTGGGCTAGAATAAGCGTAGGTTTGGTTATTATACCGCAGGCGTAGGTTTGTCTTTCTTTCTTTCTTGTCTGGAGTAAGGCTCATTAATTTCAAACGAAACCAACCTCTTACTTCCTTCTCCTCGTCCTCTTCATCCTTCTCGCTAGGATGTATACTGCAGTATAAGCAAAGGCACGCGGTATTATAAAACAGACATAAAAATAAATGGGGAATAGGAGAAGGAATAAAAAGAGAAAAAAAAAGAAGAAGTAGCAGATGATTTCGGTTCCGATAAGAAAACGAGACAAACTCGAGACCCCCGTTACGTTTTTATTCCTCCAGGTCTCTAGATAAATGCCTCACTCAATTTTTTAATCGAATGTATTTATAATTCACTGCAGTAACCACGTTTCGATACCTATAATTCGTTTCCACGACCTCCAACAGACAATTTGAAAAATTGCAAGAATTGATTGAATAATCAAAAAAAAAAATTTTCGGGTCTTTACGATTTCTTTACGATATCGTTTAGTAATTGCAACAAAATTTCATTCAAAAACTTTAATTCAGTTCGCTTAGATATTTTTTTTAAGGGTTTAATCATGCAGGTATATGTATAGATGCGTATAGTTAACGACATCTCGTTAACAGAATTTCTAAACCGCGGTTAAAACGCGTACGAAAATCTTGATAAGTTATAGTTGCCGGTCCGTAGGTAGGTACCCGTCTGCAGGATCCGGCGTCGAGTGTGGAGGCTGGATAGGAAGAGAGGCACGTGCCAACTGTCCTATTCTCTCTAATATTCTATCTCCCTTCATCACAATCTCTTCATCTCCGTTTTCTACCGCCGGTTTTCTTCCTCTATCTCTATCTCTCTGCCTCTCTATCTCTCTTGTTTCGAGCTCTATCTCTCTCTGACTCATTCCTGCAACCAACAGTTCCAGATATGCGAGAGTAATATACTCTGGCAAGGCCGCGCGCGGTAAAATCGCCACTATAACGCGATGTAGGTATATGGATGTAGGTGTATTAACGTTAGACATACATACGTACGTACGGTATACCTACATCATAAAATCACGAGTTCATATATTATATATATATGTATATATACTGATTATGTAGCAACGAGTAACTATTCGGAATTTGAAAAAGATACAAAACAAGAAATATATATCTCTATAAAACGGGAAAAAAAAAATTCAAACAGGTCCGAAAGTTGCGGTCCGATAGACATCAAAACGTATTTCAATTCTATGGAGAGGGAATAGCAAAGTTTTTTTTTATTTTTCTAATTATTTCATAGAGTTAACGATGACGATATCAGCGTACGACGTGTCGATTTATCGATCGATTGAATTCTCATATAAATATAGTGATAATTTTTCAGATTTTTCCTAGTTATATAAATTCAAATATTGTTAAACCAGACGGGATGAAATATTTTTTTTTTTTTTTTTTTAGTTTTTTTGTCCATGTCCGACAGTCGTATTTAAGTAAATCCAGGAGCTCGCCGGAGTGTGTCGCAGTGAACAAGTGTACCGCGTCGGAGTATTAAGGCGAGCCACTCTGTTCCACGTGCAAAAAAATAAAAAATAAAACGAAGAAAAAAAACAAAAAACAACCTGACTTCAAGGCGATTTGCTATTTTAACTATCTCAGCTGCTCGCTCGCGCTGTGGCTGCTCCTACGCGATTTCGTGTGAAATTCTAACTGCTGTATACCAACGTTACTTTAAGCAAAACTATAAACACACCCACTTATACCTGTAGGTAGGTACGGCTACTGTAGCGGCTGTATAAGATTTGAAGAAGAAAAAGCCAAAAACATAAAATAAAATTTTGTTCCTGTACCCAAAATTGTATATACGAACTTATACGTCAACTACGTGAAATAATTTTCAAAATTCCCTT
Organism: Macrophya alboannulata; assembly: GCA_949628255.1. NCBI lineage: Eukaryota > Metazoa > Arthropoda > Insecta > Hymenoptera > Tenthredinidae > Macrophya > Macrophya alboannulata. Next base: position 4,290,694 of record OX451212.1, on the reverse strand, counting down.
GAAGCCTTATGAATAAATTAAAAGACAACGTACTCGGGTCTATTTGCACAGCTTCGCGATTACTAAGCTAAAACGCGAGCTCAGATATTTTATCAGGAGGAAAATATACACTGTGGTATAACCTATGGTATAAAAAAAAATCACAGAAACTCATCGTCGTATGGATAGTTTGCGGTCTAACTGTATTAGTCAACTAATTCTATAATAGTTAACCTAATTAGGTACATGAGGACAGGACATTGATCCAAACTGAGAATAGTTGATTTAAATTTATTTTATTATCATACTTAAAATTTTCGGTATACATATGTCCGCCATTTTGGTATAGAGGACGTTTTTAATTGCAAAAAAAAAAAAAAAAACGTGAAAAAAATGGTAAGATTGATAGTGCAGACGAGAATTAGAAAGCTGCAGTAGTGCTCCAGCAGCAGCATCATATCAGCATCTATCATTAATGCATCGGCGTAAAATTGGATCCGAAAAACGAGAAGACAAGACGAGAATTAGAACGAAGAAAAATAATAATATTAAACATGGAGGAAAAGTTGAAATTTTTTTCTCGACGTGTAATCCTTATGTTCGAGTTCTTTCGGGATGTTTTGAAAGGTGCCTTATGTGACGGCGCGCAGGATCATCGTGGTGGCAGCTGCTGTATACGCTAACCAAGGATGAGACCAGATGGTACGAACCGACGACTCTCTCGATTTTTCGGCGATGTTGCCAACCTGACGTATAGGTATAGGTATAGGTAAAGGTATAAGTATAGGCATAGGTATAGGTAGCTACCCTACGGACGAACGGAACTCCGTGCCTCTGTCTCTGGCTCTGCCTGCCTGCCAGCGCTTGTCAGCGACCCGTTGGGACCTTCTCTTAAGTATCTCTCACCTGCCCCTTGAAATGGCCCTTATATATGCGATGGCGCGGGATGATCAAAACAGACTATTTCTATCACGCGAACGATATATACCTACGCGATCTTGAAACAATAATTGATAGATAATCTCTCCTTCCTTGCATCACGTTCGATCGATCATGTATAAGAAAAATCTGCAAAGATCTACAAGCGCAGCTCTTCTCCTCTCCTCAGATCTTCTATAGCCTGAAAATCGGTGTTTTTATTTTCCTGTGAGAAGAACTTTTGATTGTTTTTCATTGAATGATTATATACTTTTAACGACGATCATCGGTAGCCTGTTTTTCCTTTTTTTTTTTTTATTTTTATTTTTATCTCGACAACGTTTGTCGCAACGTTTAGTTCCACCAACGATAATGTATCGTCCGCGGTTATAATAACTAATATTGAGCATATATGTATATGTAACGTACATATACTCGGACACATATACATATACAGATGTAACATACCCGTACAGTAATATACATAGAGATAAGCTAAGTAGCCGGAGGTAATTAGCAGCCATATTATCACTCTCGATCCGCGCGGGTACAAAAATAGCCTCTGCATTACATACACAACAGCTATCGTGCGGCTATATTATATTAAACTATAGCGTACATATCGGCGTATCTATATACTTGCCGTATTTTTAATTATTATTATTTTATTAACTGAAGTTCGGATCGTATCTGAAACGAAAGAGGAGAAGTATCCGAATGACTTTCCTGCATATCAATTAACGCGAAAAGTCTTTCCGAAATTTAATTGATCCCCTATTATACCCACGATCATCGCTCTCAATGTTCTCAAACCGATCGAGTGTTTGATAAACGTTTTTTTCTGATAAGATATGCGAAATACCTCACGCTGTTAAATTTCATCCACGTCGCTGAACCTGCAGCATTGATAATCGTTCATATTGTATCAGACTATAATGACTATCATTGAGAGTTGGATATCTAAACTTCCGGTTTGGTCTAAGCGAAGTAGATCGACGTTTGGGTAAAGGCGAGTATAGGTACGGTGACAAGCGAGTGTCGCCCGAGTCTTCGAACGAGTCCCTTAAGGCGAGAGTATACGGAAAACGTACGGGGTATAGGTACGGTAGATATATCTACAAGAACCAGACCGCTACTACCGCCACTGCCGCACCGCACTGTACGGAGCAGTCAGCCCGCATTGTAAATCAATACCCCCCGGGGCCCACGGTGACTGGCGCCCCCAACGTCAGCAGGGTATTTCTTCCAATTTAGTGTCCCTAGGTAACTCTACGTGTATAAAATATTGCTTGGTATAGGCTACCTTATTATAGTTGTACACGCGCACGCGCACGCGCGATGCACGACTCCGTACAGGCGATTTTCCAAAAATTTAGATACATTTAGAACACGAAATGTTACCAAAGACTGCAGATTCTTTCACTGTATAGGATAGAATTGGATAACATATTAATGTAATGTTACTGATTTATTTCAATAATTTTTAACGATAGTAGAGAAAAAAAACTCCTTGTAAACGAAAAATTAATTATCACATAGGTTATACGGATCGTGTAGAAATTCTTTCGATACTTTCCGTCTCTGTACCACCGCGGGGGGTGAAGTCGGCTAATTATACACTCGGTGTCATGGACGACTTTAGAACTATTAGTTTTTAGAGTCTAGTCTCTCAGAAATGATGCATGACATCTGTGTAGCACGTGTTTTCACGAATTGGTGTAGGTATTATAGGTAGGTAGATATACCTACAATGATTTGGTATGGGGAGAGTCGATGTCAGCCTGTTCAGCTATTTTTTTATTTTATTTTTTTACAAATTTGATGGAAAACTATAAATCAATTTATTATACACCCGGGAAAGTATCTTATACGGAGCTTGTCTCCGCAATTCCGAAATTGTACTTATATCTGCAGACGCATATTATCATTTTCCGTGCTGAGGTTTTCCTCAGGGATAAAATATGGACGGCAATCTATATCTGCTCTGTGAATTCGCGGAATGATAAGACACACTCGCCGCAATTATAATTAGGTCTGCGTCATCTGAGGCTAGAGTGTGTAGTACTCTCGGTAATGATTTTATATGGGAGTTGGTTTTGGTCTTTGAAAGGCTACTTGTTTCGGAGCCGGGTTGTAGTTCGGAAGGTAGAAAATTCCGAATTTTAATATTACCGATCTCACAGTTTTTGAAAAGTATATTTCCTCGGAATACTGCATAGTCGATTTGATAGACGCCGAATGTTAGCAAAATTCCGAAAAGCTATGTATAAAGATCCGAAAGGCCAAACTCCGGAACATGAAACTCGCCCATGGAGATTTGTTTCCTTCGATCAAATTCTTGGATTCTTGAACTTTCCGGGCTTTTGGCGGTCCGACTTACGATTTTTCCGGATTTTAATAATCCTAATTACTTCAAACGTTTCTGAAAATTCGAAATCGCCTCGAATGAATCCGCGATTTCGACCGTTCGGAACTTTTAAAATTCGTTACTTAAACCCGACCCCATTATTCCACAACCTCATACTTGTGGTAAGATTAATGTATGACGCACGGTCATTTCCGGTCACGATAAACGTAGCGACGAATATATACCTCGTGGAGCCCTACGACGCCATTTTAGAGCTCTTTTTTTATCCTGCAAGATTCGATTTTAAGATGCACCTACAGTCTGTCGATTCCCATTCCAAGTTTACGTATCCGAAAGAAAAAACAAAGAGCTCCGGTCAAAAAAATTCAATATTACGCCTGAGTGAATGTAATAATTATTACATTCGCTTAAGAATTACCCCAAAACTTGTACCTACAGCTGTACGATCACGAGGCAAAGATAATTAATTTCTTAAGAATATTAATTCGGTTAATTCTGCCGCCTCAGTCCATACCTACAACCTACTCGCGTTCACGATGCAGGATCCGATCGTACAAGCGCTGAAGATTGGGACAAGTTATGTAAATATGCTACGCGTTGTACACGCACATATCGGAGCGCATATACACGCGTTTCTGTTTGCGTTTTCGGCGTGTATGAATATTCATATGCGACACCGCTCCAGAGCTAGCGACTGAGTGCGATTACGTCATATTATTATACCGATTGCTCTCTTTTAGGATATCTATTCGATCTAGGTTTAGGAGTTGTAAACCGGAAGCTGCCTGCGGAGGACGCGAATTAACGCGGACTAAAAAATATACAACCGCGAGGTTTAGCGCGCGACTATATTCCGATCTCCGATTTTTCTTCGTCTTTCCTCTTGACACGAATGTTATACGTTTACGCTGGACCTTTTACCGTCCTCGGTAGATATTTTGGAAAACTGCGGTCCTGACATTCCTCTCTTTGTGTATAATACAGCTAATAGCGGCTCCTAGAATCTCTCAGTTATATAGTTTCATTTAACCTGAGCGAACGCGGCGGTTTAAACCCACGGTCTGTTTTTAGCGTACAGAGTAAACAAACCGCACATGGACAAGGTGGTAGTAAATTCAGATAGACGCGCGGTCGCGGTAACTTAGTCTCGTTTATAGGTGTAATTATACCTTATAGATGTCTCGTTAGTATATAGGTACAAACGTATACATAGAAGCGAGAAGAATCCGCTATTAGAACCGCGCGAATACCTAGCGGTTACAAAATCCGATATAATTATAACACCTGTCGCCAAAATTTACCAAAATATCGTATTCTCACACCAATAGGTATATGGCTGTATAGATATACGCATGTACGTGAAATATATAATGTATAAGTATGTAATGTAGTCGCTTTTCATAATACGGAATATTACAGATCGTAAATTTCCCGATTTATGTACAGTGTAATTATATAGTTACATACCTAATTTTTATACGGATAACTAATATGTATAAGTTTGATATATTATTATAACTATAGGTGAGATCGCGGAACGGATATGACGTGACAGCAGCCAGCTGTATATAGGTATATAGGTATATACACAACGTGAACTAGACATTTATTTATAATCTAACATATTTATAAACCCCGTTACGAAACGGAATCTAGTGGCTAAAACGCGATAGGTATATAGTAGAATATTATTTCAAAATTTTATATATTAAAAACGGTTATAGGACTAGAATTTTGCAATCGAGGGAAAAGAGAGAAAAGAAAAAAAAAAAGAACGGTACGTCTGATCGGCCATTTTCTCATTCACCGCCATTTTGTTTAGAATCGAAGAATTAATTATACCTATAACGTCTAAATCCTGATTCACGCATAATCCTCGGACATCTCTATGATACAAAAAATAACGATATAACTCGCACAGTTCTACCTCGAGCTCGCTGCAGTATAGATGTGTAATATAATGTGTTAGTTAGGGATTTGCGGTTTTGAGCCAACCGCAGAAGAAAAATATATACGCGCATTATTCACTCAGTTAGATAGAATCATTCACGACCAAAACGACCTCGTAAGAGTTCTAAGAAGAATATCATAACCTCGAAACATACGTATATAGGTATAATCTTCGCCGTTTCTTTTTCTATATATATTTAGTACTTTATGATCTGCAGCTATATACCTACGATGAATAACCGATCCTTCGGTAATGTGCGATCTGATTGGTCGAACCGGATAATGATCTTCAACGTCAATACGAATCGCACTCGTAATAAAATATTAATTAACGCGGCATAATATATATTACAGAGGAATTGGGTATATATTGCATGTGTTAACGAATTATTCAGTCGAGTTACGATATTCTTGTTGAAATTACGATTTTACACGCTCATGTATAAGTATAATAGGTATAAGCTGCGTATACCTGTAATGCTATATAATAGTGCGGGTATATAATGTATTATAGTTCTGTGCCATATGCCGCATATTATATTGTCATAAATCGTGAGGAATCTTTAATTTCCACTCTGCACTGTATAGAATTATGAGACCGTGATGCGGGAGATGATCCTTTTAGCGGTATTAATGTAGTAGGTATATACCTATAATATATCTCACGTCATTCCTATCTTTTAAAACACATCGTTCTGTCCCAAGGCTGCAGCAGCTAGCAATTTGCTATGTATATAGTAGTTATATACATACTTAAGTTATAGATGTATATACACCGATATATACGCATATTATATACAAGAAACGAAAAAAAAAAAATAAATAAAAAAGAAAGAAAGAACTGAACAAATTTAGAAAATCCTGAGAAATTTGAATGATCCTTCGTCGCCGTTATTTACCTATATATAGGTATATAGGTATCTAGGTACATACACGCGACTATAAATAAACTTGTATCGTTATCTCCCTCTTCTTTTTCCTCTTATATATTTTTCTATTTTTTTTTTTTTTTTTTAATTGAAGAGGAGAATTTAAGCGGACCGCAGGAGATATTCGGTCGTCTTATACTGCATCAGCAAGCAGCAAGCAGCATCAGCAGCAGCAGCAGCCAGGTGCGGCCGGTTGTTTTCGCCGTCGACGAGTTTCGAATAAAATGCTTCTAATTTTGGACCACCGCGCCGCGACTCCGCCTGGACCGCGCGAGTAGTCAGATAGGTGCCCAAGAATCCCTCGGTACTCGCGTATATAAACGCCGTTGCGTATTAGTTCGTATAGTTATATACCTACGTATATATATATACGTATATGATATAGCACCGGGAATGAAAAAATTTCGGAAATATTCAATCCAGAGAACTTTTTTGTTCTTAATTAATAGGTATCTGGAAACATACATATATACCATTATCCTAGCTTTCATATTTATCCATCAATTGTCGATGTTATAGAACCAATCAACGATACGATATCACCTAATAGCATTATATTTCGCGATGTATATAGGTATGTTTAATATGATAATCAGAAGCCATGAAAACGGGCCACTCGCAGTTCCCCCGGACGCCATTTTGGAAAGGGTACGAACTGTACGTGCGGCTTAACGCTGTATATATTTTAACTACATATATACGACATATTAGGAGTGTAGCTGTAAATCTCGATTTTAGATGGATTGATAATCACGCGATTTATTTAGACGGTTTAACGCGAAAAAAAAGAGAAAAAAAATTGAATAGAATTTCATTTTAATCCTTATTACCTATAAAATCGTTAGATATCGACGTACAATCAGCGCGATCACGTAGTATTTCTACATCACGCTGTGAAACTATTATATATACATCAAATATCTTTGACGATTCTGTTTGCGGTATAATAATATATATATATATATATATATATATATATATATATATATATATATATATATATATATATATATATATATATATATATATATACATATATATATATATATATATATACATATATATATATATATATATATATATATCAGAAATGATGACAGTGAATAACAAAAACTGCTTATCGCTTATTTTTCTGTTATACCGGTCTCACTCATAATTATATGTCTATATATACATACATACACAATATCGCTGTCTACAGCTGCTTAATTAACGACTATCGCACTTCCCATAACGTACGTACGCGATAATGGATGCGTTCACTCTACAGCTTCCGCTGCACGCGACAATAAAATCTAAACAACGAATGATCTGCACGGGGTAACCGATATTAGATACTTCGATTCTTAATTTGCAGTATATATATATTATATATGCCCATGCATACTTCGATGCTATAATTTGCGTATATTTGTTCATACGATTCGAAATGAGTACGACAGTTATATAGTCGAATTAGTCACAAGGAAAAACTTGAGTTTTTGTGCAGCACTGAGATATGAGTCACAGCAGATATGCAGGGTGAAAATCTCGCAAAAAATTATTGTACAAGGACAATAATAATTCGCGATCATTTCCGAAGAATTTTTTTTCACGTATGTATATACCATATATACACCTACACGCAGAAACACATATACCTATGTGTACAGATGTATACGTCTCTGGTATTGCGAAAAAAATAAAAAGAAAACATTATCGCAAAACTCGCTAGTCGGAATATTTCACGTTTTAACGGCGTGCAGTGTATAATATCTATATATGTATAAGTATGTATACATACGTAAGTGCCTATACTATATATATGTATACAAGTTAAATTCATGCGAAGAGTGATGTTATCTTTCCGCGAAATGAAATTAGTTTGTGCGAATATATTTACTCGTGACGATAAAATACCGACTCGAGTTCAGCTGCACCAACGCAACTGTTAGATAATCGTATAATAATTATATACATCATACTAATTATATATGTACATACATATATATGTATCATAGTATAGGTAGGAAGATGGCTAATTAATTTCATCTTTTCGAACCGTATCTAATTAAATTATATATACATTATATACCTAATTAGGTATATAGGTATGTATGTATATACCTATAACCTACCTACCTATCTGATTTTGAACCGCAAGTCGATCGACCATTTTATCCTCAATCGTCACATGTATTTTCATTTCTCTTTCCCCGTTTTTTTTTTTTTCTCTCAATATTTCCTCTTTCTTTCTTTCCCTGTCTCGCATATCTGAGGCATATCGCAATCGGCTTATTGTTAACACGATCATGCATGGATTAGTCATTATGTCTATATATATGAATAACATCATTCATGTACACAGATATATAGATATATGTATGTATATAGATGTCCGTATATTTCGAGGTATGAAACGATACAGAATTGAACCGATGTTGAAGAATTGAAATCACGATCACTTGCACAATATATTTTATGCGTGCATAGAAATTCATCTGGAGAGTGGGATAGTGTCATTATATAGCGATACCATATACTCGATGCGAAGAGGTGTACAGTGGCAGTATAATAAGCAGCTATCGGAGTCTTTGCTCAATAAAATAACTTATAGAGACGAGCTCTGTCTGCGGTGAAGCGATGACTCGTGAATGCGCACGGGGAGGACCGGAAGTCGCCCATCACCGCCCTATATTCTCAACTTCCGTTTTAGTCAGCTCACTATTATACCTATACCAAAGTTTATTATATAGCCACTGTATAAGGATACCTTATACCGCAGTTGACAATTCTTCCTAATCATCGCCGAAAAGTATAATTAAAGTAGGTTTGTAGATATGCGGGTCTGCGTTGATAAAACTACACATTTCGTACGAATTACTAATTACACCCAGTCTGGACTTTTTAAATTCGGAATATCAACCCGGGCCGGCACCGCGGCGATCTGGAAAATAGTTTTTCTTTATATAGTTACGTTTTCGTAGATATATCGGAGCTCTAAACGCACATTGTACGTATATGTATCCTACGTATACGCATCGCTATAACATATCACGGAACTCTGTGGGTATAATACAATGTACGTATACATAAGTTGAATTCATTCAGAGCATTGTGGTGCCGGACTTGCGGGAACATACGTTCGAAGATATAAAGAAAACGGGAAGAAAGGAAAATTAAAAATGGTCGGGGGAATATATAAAGAGAGAGTTGCTCCTTCCGTAACAAAAGAAGCATCAGCAACAGCAGGTAATTATACGAGCGTCTAGGTATATATCTTCACGTTAATGCGTGTCCGTCGATGATCTCACTTGTAGCTAGTCACGAGCCCTATAACGTGGGATAGATATATAGGCACCTCCGTAAAGTACAGAGGCTTTATGGATCTTGTTTTGGATTTTGCTTTGGCTTGAGCCTGCAGGCTTGGGCTTCTTCTTAGGACTGAACGAGGACTGCAGAGACCGCGAGGCTCTGCATGCAGCTATGCTCGTGTAGCCGCGTAACAATGGCTCTCCATGGCGCCCAACGCGTGTCATTCCCACGGGACTGACTCGATATTCTTACTTCTAATTCAGGAAGCTTCCGGTTTACACGTTAATCCAGACTATCACCTACGTGTCGCGCGTTTAATTTTTTTTTTTCTATGTCAGGTATATATAGGTGTACGGCATTTTCGAATCTACTAGCTGGGGCCGGGTTGAGGCTCCGAATTTTAAAAGATCCGAACGGTAAAAACTCCAAATTTTATTAGTATAATCTCCTCGAAAGTCTTCTAATTGAAAAACGTCGAAGGTCCGAAATTCCGGATGCTACAGATCCGAAAATACAAAATTCGGAGATTCACGCACGGGGCCTCGTGTATACCCCCTTCATTAAATTTTCGGATTCTTGGACTTACGAAGTTTTTAGCTGTCTGCATTCCGATCTTTTCGAATTTTAGTATTCTGAACTGTTATACGTTTCTGAAACGAATCGAAATCGTCCAAAATGAATCCGTAATTTTTAACGTTCGGAACTTTTGTAACTCGTAACGGTTTTCACCTTATACCTACTTGTCTTGAAAGACTGCAAAAATCACCACGATAACGTAACGTAGGTTGGTATATATTATGCGTCTCGAAATAGCCACATCCATTCATTTATACGCCATTCTGTTAATTAGTGTCTTCACACTCCCGTATATATGCTGAATGTCTGCAAACCTGTTGTTTCTACCTCAAAAAACAAAAACAAAAAAATAAAATCAAGATTACAAGTCTCTATATAAATCAGAGCTGCTGTAAACACTTTAAGATAGATATATAGGTATACATACATATTTGCCTCGATCGTTTATATACCTACCTACTATACTTTCGCAGTTTGACATTTAAAGAACAAGACGTACGTACGTACCTACGTGGCGTTAAATGATCAGCCCGCGATTGTCATTCCTGCATCGCGCAGTAAGTATACTAGGATCATAAATATCTCCGGAAGAAAGCATGCATCGGCGTAAGGCTATAACAATTTCCATATTCAATGTTTTCAATTTTTTTTTTTTTGGTCGGAAACATAAAAAAAAATATATATATACCCCGCGTAGACATTTTCAAAGTTTCACAGTATATACCTATAAGCAACATGGATAAACGAGCTCGAAAATCTGAATATTTTCTATATTATATCCGTATATATACTTACAATGTACCCACATATATATATATACCTGTACCCATGCGGCGCGAAATTAATCAGTTTTCTAAAACCCGGGACTATTATACAGCTTTGGCAAGGCGCGGTTTATAATTTCTATCGAAATAATGGTTACGTAATAAGATAATACATTGAACGAGTCATATAGCAGGTATATATATACATGGCTATACATGGCTACGTATACATACATACACCCATACCATATACCTTATACCCATATACACATTTGTATGTATATAAGCGCGGCAATCGGCATGCCAAGCACGTGTGTACTGACATCGATATCTTCGGCGTGCTCGCACACCTCTCTCATGCACACACAGCATCGAACCATTATACCAACATCGTATATACTAGGCCGGCGAGCAGGTAGGTAGAGGTATAAGAGGTATAACTGCACAGAGCGTGGTGTATACGCTGTATATAACCGAGTATAAGGTAGGTAGGTGGGTAGGATAGGGATAGGTATATAGGTATATAGGTAGCAATACAGGCTCCTTCTTCAAGTTCGTTTACCCGGGCCAAACTGAAACATGGCCGTCTCTTCGTCTTCGTTGTCCTCATCGTCGTCAACGATTTCTTGACGAGGAGCTGACGCTGACCGAGAGCAAAAAAAATCTTACGTACCTATATACAAGTATACGGATAGATAGATAGGTAGATAGATAGATAGTAGGATAGATAGAGATAGACTTCTGGCGATCTATCGCTCTATTACGTAAGATATTATACTCACTCTGATCCTCGGTGTTATATATATATATATATATATATATATATATATATATATATATATATATATATATATATATATATATATATATATATATATATATATATATATATATATATATATATACACTAGTTTAACTACGAAATCCATACACAGGGTGTCCTATTTACATCTTACATTAGCTATAGCTATTTATTATATCACATTGCTGCGGTGATTAGTCCGCTCTAACAGTTTTCGATCGTTTTATTTCAGTCAGAATACGTCAAATTACATATATACATTATTATATAATATATATATATATATATACATATACCTATATACCTACATTAAACGAGAGTCGCTCGTTGCAGGTTTCATTATCGTTATCAGAATTTTTTTTTTTTTTCATTTTTGTATCTAAGATATTTGATATAAAACCGTGGCACTAGAATGTTTTGCTTTTCATGTTTGTTTCAATTGTAGGATGTCACCCGGTATAGCAAGGTATGAAGACATTCTCCAGCCAGTATAGGTACCTACGAATATTCTCCTTACTTCGCGAACATCGTATACAATTACATTTATATATATGTATCTATTATATTTATACAAGTATATACATGTAATCGCGCGCTTTCTTAACGCGCGCAAACCGTTCGCGAAGTAGCTCCGCGCGGCAGAACCTCGTCGTCGTCGTCGTTGTTTTTAAACTTACGCAACCATCATCGGTAGTATATCGTATTTGGGTGTGCGAAGCGCGAATTCTACCTCGTTACTTTGTACGATCTTTAGGTAATATTGTTTCGTCATACGTAGGTATATAGGTACAGGTACACAGAGTACATAATTCTGTACATACCGTATTATACATACACACCTTATATACGTAAATATATACTCGAAAAAGTCAGGCATTACGAAACTATCTGCACGATTGTTTAGTCTTCGCTTCTTCTTTCGTTTCTGTTCGGTAATAGGTACGATACGCTATTTTTACCAATTCTTTCAGTTCATCGAGCTTGTTGTGTATGTCGCAGTCGCGGAACAGTTGAATCACTGACGATACGGCGATGTGTTAATGAATCATATCAACGTTGCAACGACAAACATATTTTTTATGACAAATCGCGGTTCCGTATGAAAATACGAGGCAGTCGAATATCAGGCTTTCCTATATATTCCTCTTCTTTTCGCTAAATATACATATCTACGTACCTATACATACTTATTGCCGAAAGGTTTGAATTTCACTCTCCCGAAAGCTGCAGCATCTCCCCCAAGAAATCGAACTCTGATTCTATGGATTATTCCTAGATTATTTCCTTCGCAAGATTCGATCGTTTCTCATCACTCGCTATCATGTATTTACGATAGATATCAAAGTACATACTAAACTTATACTTTTCCTATGATAATAATCTTTCCTAACTGCCCGAATAACATTCTCATAATACACTACTGTCTCAGTATATGCGCTAGCAAATAATTGATATACATGCATTAGTTATAGACAAAGAGTCTCTCTGACTGCGCCGTAGCTGGTGACATAGCATCTGCCCGTAATGCAAAGTCTGCAAATGATAGACGAGTCCTTCCCGTGCATTTGCTTAGATAAAGTATAAGCAGGTGTTTTTTTTTTCATCCTTATCTATATACCTATACATGAATATATTTTTTTTCTCTTGTATTTCGTTTCTTTTCCTTACCCCCCAGAGGAATTTTAACAATTTTCGTTCGTCAAAATGCCTGCAGCGAAGAATTAGAACGTATTTACGTACAATACTCGATAGGTAGGTATCCTCTATATACCTACGAGGAGACAATTGAGGACCTCGCCGTTCCGAAACAACTGCCCAAGGCAAAGGAATAGCAGCGTCGTTCTTCACACCGCGAGTGTACAGATAATGTGTATAGGTAGGTATATCGTATAGGTATAATATGTATACGGTGGTAGCTGTACGCGCGGTGAAAGCGAGAAGAGAGATCCCTTTGGTGAAGAGAGAGCCGAGAGCTGAGAGCTGAACGAGTCGAGCGAGCCGCGAGAAGCCTGGCGCGCTCGTCGTCTCTGACGTCGGCGACGCCCTCCGCGCCACGGTAGCTACGACGAAGATAAATTCATCGCTCAAACCTCCGGGAGGAGAGAAACACAGTGAAAGAGAGAGAAAGAGAGAGGGGGAGCAAGATAGATAGATCGAGCCTCCGCAGACGAGTGAATGAAGAGACGGGACCGACCCGTATGGATTCATATACATTCATATAATATATTTAAGTATACGGCTGTATTAGTGTGCGGCGGTTCGCTCGGGCTCGGTTAGCAAAAGCGAGCTTTATAGTAGGTATATAGGTACGCCGATGGGGCCCCACCGAGGCCCCCCAAACCGGCCTCGGACAAGGCCCCGCGACAAGATCCCAGAAGACTATAACGTAGCGGAGATATAAGGAGTGTATCTGTGAACTGGTAGGCCGCCCGGCTGTGCTGCTGGACGCAGCTAAAGCCGACGCTGACCAGATCTGTTTTAATTTTTTTTCTGTTTATTTTTTCTTCATCTTATATACGCAGCTATAGGTATACATGGTCGGCGTTAAGGTTCGAGAAGGACGAGGCGAATTTTACCTTTGATAAATTTCAATGAGCCCATAGATCCGAGCGAGGTGTGCAGACTGTGTCCTCACTAATTAATCGAAAAGTGCTGAAGGGGATGGGGGTGACGGGAGAGGAGGGGAAAGGACGGGAAGGGCAAGGGGCAGGAGTAGAATACCTTAGCGGAGGGACGAAATGAGGGGATAAATGTCGTCCAATTAGCGATACCGATAATCAATGCGTGGCTATATGGATGTTAGATTATTATACATGTATTATTTATATCTGAAGCGTGAAGTATACATCCATATTATGTATATACACTTACCTTTAATTTTTATACATATTCATATAGTCATATCAAATCCTTCGACCACTCGCTTCCTGATTTTATCAATATAAGTTATAATATATAGGATATATTTCTTACGAATCTCATACCTATACATAATCCTAAATAGGACCAAAGTACTCGAAAATGAAGGGTACGGGAGAAGAAAAAAAAAGGTGGAGGGGGAAATAGATGTAATACGTGAATAAATGAAACAAATTTGTTTCATTTATTCATTTACTTATTTCTTTATTTAGGTATAAAATTTTGTATACAATTTTAATATATACATAATAATAATAATCGTTTTGGAGAAAACAATTCTAACTATAACATATACATAAATAATATCTGCGCGATATATAATACACTGGTCCGTTTTGCGCGCGTACAATATATATACGCTATTAATGCGATAAACTTTCACATCGAGGTTAATTTGGTCGAAGCGCGGCTATCGGCTTGGTGTGTCTCAAGTTGGAGCGACTGCGCGCGAAAGATGAGACGAGACGAGACTGCAGTTCGCGAAAAAGAGTATAATAACTGGGCCAGTCTTTCATCGACAAAAAAAAACACAAATACTAAAATAGCGAGACGAAAAAATAAAGCAAGAAGAAAGAAAAAAATTGAAAAAAATTGAAAAAAAAAAAACGAAATGAAACCAAAGTAAATTAAGAATGATATCACATAATTACGTATGGCTTTATAGACTCAGATTCTTTCCCCGAAACGATATGCGTTACATACAGAAAAACAAATCATTATTATCATCATTATTATGATTACTTATTATTACGGTCGACATCAAGTCATGATATCAGAGGGATAATAATCAGTACCTATATACTTATACATAGGTATGAAAATTCAGGTTTGAAGAATCCTCCTCAAACTAGAATCTGGTATAGGTTTATACATTAGTGGTAAAGCACCGCGAAATCATTCGGCGCGAAACGCGCAGCACGTCTCCCTACAAATATATATGTATATACATATATAGATACCTATTACCTATGTATGTACATATTTTCGCACCCTAAAGTATAAAGTAGGTATCATGTACGGTAGGTATATACATATTTATATATACCCATATATATATACATGCGCGGGTGAACCCGCGGAGTAAAGCCCTAGAGCGCGAATTCAAATTATTTGTAATTTCGGAACGAGGAGACCTGCAGCGAGAGCGACAGCGAGAGAAAGAGAAAAAGTGAGAGAGGGTGAATAAGGACGAAGCGAATATATCTACGAGCTACTCTCTTGCAGCACCGTCAAAAAGCAGGCGCGGATGGATGATCCATCCCGCGCGTACGTACACACATACATACGCGTATATATATACATATATACACGTTAGATAAAGATAGAAACTATATTTCGTTCGCTGTCAGTTCTGCAGGAAATCCCAACAGAGTAGGTTATACGTAGGTATAGGTACAAGGTACCACTACCAACATCCCCCCCATCTGTATATGCACATCTACAATGTATATGTATATATCTATAATACACGGGCTATACACCCCCGCACATATATATATATATATATATATATATATATATATATACACATACCCGTAACCTATACCAACCCAACGAACGTCGACGCGGGTCGTCGGATCGATAACTCCGACGTATATACGCGGACGCGGACGCGGTATAATGGTGCGGGGGCGAAGCGGGCAAAGGGCGACGAGGGGCGCTAAAGGCGCGGGGGGGTGGATGAGGTGGAGGGCTGTTGCCACGGAGACGCGGTATTACAGCGACTGCAAGGGACGGAGGGAAGAGGAATGGAGAGAAAAGGAGAGGAAAGGAAAGGAAAGAACAGGAAAGGAAAGGATATAGGATATATACGGAATAAACCGAAAGAAGTGAAAAGGGAACGAGACTGAGCGCGGGGGTGTCAAGCAAGAGCTTTGCTTTACATCCATATTCATACCTAGTACGAAGCCAAAAAAAAAAAAAAATTAAAATAAATAATAATCTGTACTAATTCTCACGTACAACGCACGATATATTTGTAATAAATGTATGTAATGTATGTATGTACATACATACGTACGTACATGAACCTACTAAATATTTGTACAGAACGAAAAGAATCGAGAAGAAAATGCGCAGCGGGTATTTGGTATATAAGCTGCAGTTTTGTCACATTTTACCTTACGATTTGTATCATCAAGTATATAATGTATACGAGGAATATATAAAGGAAAATTAATATATTCACATGCGTGTAGGGATATAACGCAGCGTTTATATTTTAAACACGATTTTTCGCGTTAACGATTTGGATGATATTTTAACGTGACGATTCAAACTTCCGGTTGAAACACTCGGAGCTAATATCGGTCGTTAGTTAAGAAGCTGTACTGTAAGTGTAAGTATCTAGATAAATGGACCTATACATCATACGCATATGCGCGGTAATGAAATACTTACGTTGTTTTATCGACAACAAGACGTACTCTACGTCTAGTTGGTGTAATTGAATTACCGGCCGGTAATTGAATGGAAGTTAGAAGCTGAGAAGAAGAAGGAACGAGTTGATTATCAATTTATCGCAATTTTACTTTTCTCTTTTTTCCTCTTTCTCTCTCTCTCTTCATTAAAAAAAAAAAAAAAACGACTCGATATATCCTACGGTTTTTTTCTTTTTTTTAACGATTCCTTTCCCGCTGAACAAATCGCGGAAAAATCGGAATATCACGGATAATATTGGTATAAATGACAAAGAACTGCCAAAAAAAACTTGTCGATATGAGGAAAATTTTGAATAATTTTTTCCACCATTTTTATTTAGACTAAAAACGAAATCCGTGAGTTTAAGAAACAAAGAAAACTGAGTTGGCTCACGGTATATACCGAAGCGTATAAACTCAGTCAGTTCGCTTGGCCAGCTGAGCGGCGCGTAGGGTATATAAAACCGAGTAGTTCTGCGCAGGCAAAAACGGCTATTTTATAACTCAGCTAATATTGAATATAAAAATATAATTTTTTCGCCGTTAGTTTCTATACAATTTCGCAGTTCTTGTTTTAAAATTTCATCAAAATCCGTTGTAAAATAATCGAGTTATAGAAGAAACACGGTAAGGGATATTCGCCCGAACTCTCATCGAATAATTATCGATAATACGAAAAGTATTGAACTTTTATTACCTCGGAGGTTGTTTTCCGTCACACCAAACCCGTCTGAAACTTATCCATATTAAATATTCAACGAAAATTAATCATTTCTACCGTTTTCGAACATCAGGATTTTACCAAGGTGCGTACGTAACGCGCAGGCTATGATACGTTACGAGTATCTATATTACACGTTTATACAACAGGTGTAATACACATATTTTCATATTATATCGGGCTAACTATCGTATTATGTACCTACACGTCGATGAAGGAAGAGCAATAAAATCTGTTTTGATACTTTCTTTTCGTCTGCTTTATACAGCTAATAATTGTATAAGGTATACAAGTATACCTACGTTATAGTTGCGGATAATTGCGATGTATGAGTATTAATTGGGAATTTATTCAGAACGTATTATAGGCACAGATCAAACTCCGTGGACTATATTACAGCTATATACGTTTCGCGTGAATATTCCCAGAGTAGGATAGGTATATCCGTCGTTTCTATATATTGATCCCTGCAACTGCATTGCCATGTACAGCATATATACGGAAATATAAAGAATATATAAATAGGTCCGCGCGATTATGTATATATAGTCGTCCGGTTTTCATCATTCTGCATATAGACATTTTCCGTGTGTATATAGTATATACCTATACATAATCGTTGAATCGTTGCATAAATAAAATACAAGGAATATAATAAACCTATATAATTTAGTGAAGAGCGGTCAGTTTCACACTCCGAAGTGTCGTTTAATATGCAACATCTCGCATTATGCATTATACACGGCGTAGTAGGTCAGATTATACTCGATTCTAACGAGGGATGTAATATATTATGTACAACGCAAGCGCATAAATATACGTACAATTATATACGCGTGTATCGCTATTATAACATCGAGCATAATCGGACCAAAAACCTATATACAGTATACGTATAAAAATTCTGACCAAATTTAAAACTGCGAAGCGGCACATTATATACAGGTACATAGGTAAATACAGCTAGAATCACAGTCTATACAGTATAATTTAATATATAAAAATTACAATATCTGCTCGCGACACGATATATATATTTTGTAGGTACATATATGTGTGTATGTGTATTTATGTATTATGCGAAATCGGGTGCAGCAGCTGGACTTTGGACCAGTCGCGCCAGATTATATATAGGTATAATACCTACACACACACACACGTATATATCCACTGATTTACCTATATAGAAACGCATATCTGGTCGTGGCATGAGAGATCTGCGCGGATAGGTAAATCAGGTGTAGGTATATAGAACGTAGATAAATAACCTCGCAGCTCATGAAGCCTCGCGTAGGTATAATATATAATATAGGTATATAATATATACGGGGATTCAACAGCCCCGTGCAGTTACGGAAGATAGATAATATATACATTAATCCTACATTATACATATATAAGTATAGATACCTATATATTATAATAACGCTTGCTAGTGTATATCATGGATTATCTCTCATTATCACGACAGGTATGACATAATATAGATACATAATAAGGACTTTTAACCTTTTTTTTCTATCACTTAGCAGGATGGCTAATTATTATACACTTATACATAAATGCAATAGCTATACTTAAGTTAATTCTGATCCACCTGCAGCAACTCAGAGATTTAAATATAAGGATACCTATATTTGTATTATATAGGTATGTCTAAGCCTATATATAGCATGCACTTTCTTAAAACTCTTTATGATATATAAAAACTCACAGACAAGCTTTATAGATTTTTTTTTTCATTTGTATTCTGCAATAATCTAATTTCTTAAGATGACTTTCTTCAAGGGCCTATATCTGTATCGCAAACGCTATCTATATTCATATACCTACTTTATACCGAAATGAATCGACGCGACACAATGAGTCATATATGTATAGTTATATTGCAGCGATATTCCTAGAAGCGAAGAATATTCGTGTCGAAAGTCGTGTGGTCGTGGTGTCTTGTGTTGCTATGGTAGGGTATAGTATAGCCGGTGTGGTCGTATACATCAGAGTATAGCTGAAGGATAGGTATAGAGATATGTATAAGCGATAGGCGGATGCGCGCGGTGCGGCGTTGCCCGATAAATCGTGAAATCTTATTTTTCAAATAACTCGGGAACGGTGCGATCTATAAATTTGAAAAAAATCTTATTCGTCGTGACAAATGGTAGAGAATCTTATACCGAAAATTTCAAATCGATATCTATCTTAGTTCTCGAGATATTAATACCCCCTAAATGACAGACTGTAGTATCAACGGTTTGGTTGAACTGCATACCACACGCACACGCATATTTGATTTTGTCTTTCGTCTTTCAACCGCAAAAACATATGAACGTTTCGACAGACGTAACGAACCCCAAGATTCGACAAATTCATGATCACTGCAGATAACACACACGCAAATAAACAGCATATTGGTAGGTTGAACGTATAATAACGCGAAATCGAGCATGATCTCCACGGTGGGGTGTACAAAACGCGACGCCCTCACGGAAGTCGCAGAAAAAATGCCCGATTTCTTCATCTCATAAGTCTAACTGATCTAGATCGAGAAAGAAGAAGAAATTGAAGGTAAAAAGGCGAGATTGCTGCCGATCACCAGCATAGAGAAGATGACTTTGAAAGGTGGTTGGATGAGGTGCGTGATCCGAGGTTCGAGGGGTCTGAGAACCGCTCTGAACTGGGCGATTACTACGACGAGAACAAATCCGATCCAGAGTTTGAACACATTGTCAACGGTGGCCACGAGGGCGAAATGAGAGAGGGTGGCCCAATGGAGCGCGTTCTACCCTATTAAAATCAGGTAGAAGAGCAAATGATGGTTGTAGAAGACCCTGACGAAGCTTGGATCTTACTCGACACAAGAATTAACGATATGGACAGAATAAGACGCTTAGGTATAACGAGGCAGCGTTACCTGGAGGTGAGGAGCGTCTAGCGGCCGAGGACTTGGAATACTTTAGCCGGACGTAACAGAGCTCTGAGAATAATTGAGTGAGTAAATAAAAAAAAAGTAACTTCTAATCAGCTAGATTAATTATACATTCAATAGCCGCGGTGATCGTCTAGCGGTTAGGACGTCGCGTTGTGGGCGTATATAGGTAACCCTGTCTGGTCCCGGCAATGTGTAGGTATAAAGACGATTTTCACTTACATGAATACAGATTCGAGTATATAATTAATTTTAATTGTTATTTACTGATGAAAATGAAAATGATGAGTCCTGCATGAAAATGATAATTCTCTCAAGCTATAAGATTAATATGTGTTTCTTTTCTATTATACTTGAATCGCGGAAAGGATCGACGATTTATAAGCACAGATCTTAGGCCTTACGAAGCGTACAAATATCATGCTGCTACTGCAGTTATATATAGCTGCGTTTTCCGGTCTAGCGTTGATATATACCTATAAACGTGCATTACCGCATAGGTATTAATGTTCACTATACTTTACTCATACGGATATGTGACAATTGCTTCGGGTACCTGTAACGCAGAAAGGATATATCTATGTAATTCAGTTTGGGAACGCGTTGGGATGATAAACGGCTCGTATTACCGCTTCCATCATCGATATTATACACGAAGATCGAAGTACGCGGATATCATTCTCCCGGAATCAAAATACATACTGAATATCTTATCTCTCCGGCACGTTTCTATTCGAAAAAAAAGTATACAAAGGCTGTATACATGCCTTTGGAAATCGCGATACCCAGTTCGTTGAGATTTTCCGGAAAGGATTCTTTGTCTATAATCGTGGGAACTAAAACTGGGATGAAAGAATGCATCTAGCGAGATATTATATCGGTAATTGTTGATGCTTTCAACGAACGAAGTTCGTTACGCGCTTCCGGGTTTCGTTCTATGTAGTCGTCCATCGATGAATTTTGTACATAAGATATGGCGTGTACATAATAATCGGGTATATAATATCAATATGCAGCGACTGGAAAAAGATCTCAAGGAATAATTCTTACATCTGCAGCAACGTTGGTTCGACTAATACATAAAATCTGTTAGTTTCACGGGTTTAAGCGGTGAATTATCTATCTAATGCTTCCGAATAAACGAACATGTTCGATCTCTGAACGTCAAATGCTGGTTTCAGACTTCTGGATAACGAAAAGTGTAGAATTGAGAGTCATACTATTATGAAAACCACTCCGAAGTGAGTATTTCGAGTGAAGAACAAGAGTAAGAAGAAGAAGAACGCTGCCTATAAGCATCCAGGCAGCATCGGTCGTCGTAATACAACCGCTTCGTCGGTGGCGTTGGGCTGCCGTCGTCGTCCCCGTTCCGAGGTCACGCCGTACGGCGCGAACAAAGAAGGTGACTTCTGCGCCTTTTGCTTTACGTACATATACACCGCGCTCACGGCGCGTGCACGCCGGTCCCATCCGTATTATATAGCCAAGCTATACAAACTCTATATAAGCTTATATATATTTACTATGCATCTCTACATGATACAGACGAACGAGTATGACGTGTACCTAAATATGTGTATGATACGTGAACGCATATGTATACATACATCAGCTATATACATATACATATGTATATTCGGTTTAATGGTTGCGCAACGTGAAACCAAAGCGTACCAAAGCCAACCGGCGGTCTCGCGTTCTTTTCTCTACTTTTCTTTTCTGTTTTCTTTTCTCTTTTTATCTCATCTTTTTTTTTTCTTCTTCTTCTTATCCTCTACTTCTCTCTTTCCGCCAGGCTGTGGCAGTAAGACACGATAGAATCAAGTCCGCCAGTTTCGTTGGCACAGCGCGCGAGCTCTTCTCCGCGCTCGTCTATACGGGCGCGCGATTATACGCGTTGATGAAGAGCCAGGGGTTTCGGGGAGTGGGAGGGTGATGTAGAGGGGCGGGGGGGGGGGGGGGAGGAGGGGGATCGGGCCAGCTAGCTAGGCTAGCTGGGTTTGCGTAACGATTGATTGTACACGGAGGGCAAACCGAGATCTCCGAAATACCGGCCGGTTCTAATACGATGTAGGCATACAGTCCCACCATATAGGTATACGGTATACAGTACGTGTATACACAGAAATTTATATCTATACATTATAAGTACAGGCCCACACATGTATATTTACATACACATGTACCTATATAGTCATACAATCCTCCACTCGTTCGAGTAGGTGCATCACATTATACCAGTTTCGATGTTGCGGCTGATGGACGAATGCCGTGGGAGCGTAAGGGCGGGTCGGGGAATAAAAGTAGGGAGCAATACCGTAGAGGTGGAACGGGGGTGGGAGAGGAGAGTTAAAACGTGAGCGAGAGCGCGAGCGGGGCCGGCGAGGGGAACGGCGGAGGGGCGGGTGGAGAGCAACTGCTGCGAGGGAGAGAAAACTAAATTGCCTTCTCCGCGCTTGACGATCCGAGCGTGTGGCGTGGCCTGGGTGCGTGGCGTTAGAAGCGGCATCGCTGCACACGACGGACGTTGGAGCGAGATATCCTATACGTTATATATACATGTATACGTATGCTATGCTATAAGCGAGAGCCTAGGCAAAAGACACGGGGTATTTCAATACCGCTGCAGGCTTCGTTGGGTTGAGTTTGGTCTGTGCTGGGTCTGGTGTCGTCGCTTATTGTCTCTCTCTCTCTCCCTCTAACTATCTTTATCTCTCCCTCTCTATATCCTAGCTCTTTCTCTCTCGCCGGTTGAAGAGGGTTATATACCATGTTTTCCCCCTACCGTTGCCGCTGATGCCCCTGCCTGTTCACTGACAACTAACGCGGTCCTCCTTCGGTCCCCTTGAATTTTCTGCCTTCACAACCCCCTCGCACCCCCTTCTCTTTTCAGTCCCGCGCCAAACTACCCTAAGGGTTGCGATGTTCACCGTATAGTATATAACCCGATTGTGTGCGACAGAGTTGCGTTTCACGATATAGAGTAAGAGAGAGAGAGAGAGGGAGAGCACGTTCGCGCAGTAGCAGATCCTCTCTCCATTCGGGTTTGTGAAGGGGACAGACTACGACGACGAGAACCACGACGACAACGACGGCAACGACGACGACGACGACGACGACGACGACGACGACGACGACGACGACGACGACGACGACGACGACGACGACGATGAAGAGAGCGAGAGAGAATTAAGAGGGGCGTCGAGAGGGGCACAAGGGACTAGGAACCGACGCAGACTGCCACGACGCCCCGCCTTCAAGGCACGCGTGAGGGGATACGGCGTGGGCCGTGCCAGTATTTGATTGGCCAGTATAACCGAGAGGGGTCAAATCACTAGGGTGCCGTAGCAGCTCGACGAATAAGCACGCGTTGAGGTGTAGTTTTTTTTTTCTTCTTTTTTGGTTTTTTTTTTTTTGCTTCCTTTTTTATTTAAGTATTTATGCCAAAGGACGGGAAGAGCGAGCTGCCTCGACGGCAGGAGGACACACTCTTGTTTCGGGATCCGTCGAGGTAGTACGTGTCCACGGGGGAGCTACTCCGCGAAACTAAATCGTCGGTACTACTTTCGACACTACTACTACAGATGATAATAATATTACTACATATTTACACGCGTTCCTCGACTATACGAAACCTAGTAAAATCGTAACGCGACTTCAAACTACATACGCGTGTGATCCAAAGTGAACTATCGGCTATTGGTTTAATTAAAAAATAAAAGAAATAATAGAAAAAAACAAAATAAAATAAGTTCTACGTTCAGTTTTTCGCGCGCGCGTGCGCCTGTGTGTCAATAGTAGTTCGTGTTGTGTGTGTGTTTCCTTTTTCTCTCTCTATCTCTCGCTCTATCACCGACTACTGCCGCCGCCACCGCTTCAACAGTGGGATTATTAAAGCTACGCTACTTACTACGGCGGGGCGGAGAGTTGTGTGTGTGTGTGACAGAACGTCGCAGCCGAGGATACAGTGTTGTCGGATTTTCATCGTCTCGTTTGTCGTGTGTTATTCTGTACTTTATCATAACACTGAGATCGTAGTATCTCGCTACCGGACCAGATCCTTTGATAAACGGATCGATTAAACTCGTGGTTATCTCCGTACAATAAAACTCTGACATTTTATTGGATTATAAAATAGACGTGGCAACGCAGCGTCACTTTCTGGGGGCTTGGGGTGGCAGGCAGGCAGCCAGAGGCAGGCAGGCAGGCAGCTTTCTTGTTTCGAGGATCGGCGGCGCTGCTCTTCATCGCTCTCTCTCTCCCACCTCTCCTCTCTATCTCTCTCTTGCCCCGCGTACCGTTGAGAGCTTCTCTCCCCCTTCCCCCACTCCCTAAACCTCGGGCGAGTCTATTCGACGAGTTTTAAGAGGGGAGTTAGGCAGACCTTGCCGCTAGTCTCCTGTCGTTCGGAGAATGTGCTAGACGCCGAACGGCGACCGTGTTTATACGCTGCGTATTAATCACTTCACTGAAATTTTTTTTTTACAATACATTAATACGCCCGGTTATATACAGGATAATTAAATATCGCTGACACAACTCCACGGTTATATCGCGTACGCGTTATTAAGGTCGATTTATTGACCTCTTTCGGAAGCATTCACACCAGTGTATCCGCCGGCCATGTTTGGTGTTTACGCGAGGGGGAATCGCTGACGTCACACCGAACTGTGCCGAAGCGGCGGGGCCGAGAAAACGTGTTGCCGGCTACCGTCGCAAGAAACTCTTTACGTACACACTTTTATCGTATTCTGTTACAACAACCATACTCAGGGCGTACACACTAAGCCGAGTATTAGCATCCGTAGGACCTGGGGGGGTTAAAGTTAACGACTAGGAACTGCGGAACACGGATAATATTTATACTCGATAATATAATACGGTCTATTTAACTTTACCCCGGTGGTTCCCGTACGAAGGCCACGCTAACGTCTACCGATGGACGTATTACTACTAACCGTGCTTACTGGATTTACGGTATACTACCATTACCAAAAACGTTTACCATGCTGATCAGGAGTCTTAACTGTTTTATTGGAAATTAAAAGTGTGTGTGACTGACAACACTATCGTGTTTAGCACGTGGGTTGTGTACCTTTGATGATTTTATTATCTGTGAAAACGACGTCAACTTACGTTGTCGTTTTGTGGATTGTGTACAGTGTCATTCGTGAATAGATTTGGAAAAACTACGTGTGCACAACGCCGTTTATTTAACGGAGGGAAGGAAGTTTACGACAGAAAAATAAAACACCGCACGAAAATTGGATATATAAATAAAAGTGTGCAAACGTTCTGTGTGGTTCATTTTTTTTTCTTTTGTTTTTTTTTTTTTTAATTTGGTTTCAATAAAACCTGTTCATCTGTGTCGTTAGAGAAAACGGATTAATCATGGATTTAGGAGACAGAGTTTACGCCGCCGAAAAGATTATGAAGAAAAGGGTGAGGCGGGTAAGTGTAACAGACTCACTAACCCTCAAACTTTCGCCGCGTGGCGGCGCTAACAGACAGAACATGTTTGTCTATGCGATGTTGCCGTTGTAAAACCCTCTTCTCTCCCTCTACCAAACCCCTCTGACTCCACTACTCGAGATTTATGTCGTACTATACGTCGTACAGAGCTATTCAAATTCGACAGATAACCTGTTTCCTTTTTTTTGTTTTCGTACGGACAAATTATTTCATTATCATCGTCATTTTTTTACTAAATCGTTCAAAGTCCTTCAAAATCGCACTGAATAACAAATCGAATTTTGACAGATCTTTCCTGCGCATGCTTTTCGCCAGATAATGAAATAAAAACAAAATTGGGTTCCTAGTATAGCGATTTTTTTTTTGTTTTTGTTTTTTTGATATATGAATTTTTAGAGAATCCTGATCGTACGCATTTTTTTGGATAACTTGATGGGAGATATACAGCCGGTAATCATTTTCGGAAATATTATCGAATAAAGTAGTGAGCAGTAGCTTTGAAACGTACTGTTTGTGATTTGTATTCGTGCCGTTTCGGCCAGTCTAACGACGACATAGAATATATACGGCAACACTGGATATTATATGTATGCTAGAGCTGTAGAATACCATACGACTCTTTATTTTATTTTATTTTTTTCTTTGTGTTTCAGCTTTTTTTTTACCACTATTTTTTTCCTTTTCAACTCTCTCATAGTCAGCTACTGGCTAGGACCGAGTCTAATAAAGATAACTAATCCCACATTGACTTGCTCAATTACGTACAGTTACGTTATTGTTATTTTAACAACCGCGATTACGCGCGTTGACATTTCTACCGCGATGTTTAATAATCGCGATTGAAAAACAACAAAATTAATTCTCTCATTGATAAAGGAAAAAAAATACCGAAAAATTTCTCACTGATCAGAAAACTTGAACCAATTTCCCCCACAAGGGAAATCATCGCGTGATTATTTCCAGGTGCGATTGTGAAGTCGAAAACGAAAAAATAAATAATATAAAATTGAAAATATCCAGATTATAGAAATATTCGTCAATTTCAGACACGTTGGGAGCTCGTTCCCAATTATTTTTTTCACGATATTCGTATCAGTACACGACGAAAATAAATTAAGATCAGACAATAGCATATCGAGTATAAAAAATGAATTATCCTTGATGATCGAATGTTGATTCATTGTTTCGTTTTTCTGTTTCAGGGGAAGACTGAATACTTCGTGAAATGGAAGGGATGGAGTCAAAGGTAGGTTCGATAAAATCGCAAATCAAAAACTAAAATTACGCGCGAATTAGTCGAAAGAAAAATAACGACAAATAAAATTCAGTAATTCCAAAAATATCGAATAGAAAATTTTCAGTTTTCTTTTCTAAAATCTGAAAAATAAAAAAAATGAGAATTCTGATTCAGGAAACCTTGCATCTCTCAGCCACCAAACACTCTATAATTTACGTTTTTCTTTTTTTATCAATAAACGTATCAACATCAATTGGTCATTCTATCATTTCAGACACAGTACTTGGGAACCAGAAGAAAACATTCTAGATGTGAGGCTGATAGAACTCTTCGAAGAGAGTCCAAGAGGTGATGCAATAATAAGAAGGCCTAGAAGAAGGGACACCAGATACAATGTGAGAGTCAATCCGTAATTCAAATTAACTATAATTTTTAATTAACTTTTTTCTTTCTTTCTTTCTCCAATTAATATCCTTCAATATTAAGAAGACAGCTTCTTCTTCAGCCATATGTTACTCAGAATCACCATTTACTCTGAGTGAATACTTCAAATAAATCATAAAACTATAAAAGTAGATGAAACTATCCAAAAATATTGAACTATTAAAAAATACGTCACCTCTCAAGACACTTGATAGAAAATTATTGAATAATTTGAACGAAAAAATTGGTCAATTTATTAAGAAACAAAGAAAAAAAAGCATTTCAATTTTCTAGAAGATCATTACTTATTATCTTTGTGAAGAGAAACACTGATTTCCTTATAAAAATCTGATAAAAAAAAAGAAACATAATTGATTTCATTCTGGCATTCAATATCATCTTTGTTTAGGAGCAGGTCCTCGCAAATCTTGACGTAAGAGAAGAGCCAGGTGGTGACGAAAGAGTGGGTGAGGATAGCCAAGACGAATCAACAACAGGCAGTACCTCAGCCCCCCTTTTAAATCCTATAACGCACGACGAAGATACTCTCCAAAGTTCATTAGACGGTCATGAATCTCCTACACCGCCCGAGTTATCGGTCTTAAGCGTTGATTCGGATAGTTCTAACAGCAGTGCAGATGTGCCTCTTTTACCGAGGAGAGAACCTGCTGGTACTAAAAGAAAAGCTGAAGTTCTTAGTAAAGAATCAGGGAAAATTGGTGTAACTATTACCACTAGCAGTCCTAGCAGCGGCAGCGGAAGTCCACCACCTAATAAAATTCCTAGGCTACTTCCTCTGAAGTCTAATCCAACTTCGCCACCTTATCATGTAAGTTGAGATAATTTTAATTTGATTTTGTTGGCTTATTTATATTTTTTTTCATGCAAATATCTAATATTCTTATCCTATCTACAGACTCACAAAGTAAACGGTAGAAGGCCTTCGTCTTCTAGCGTTAAATCAACTCCAGAAGAGCCTTTGCCAGCTGTACCAACTGCTCTGGCACCTGCGACGCAGGATAAGAAGAGACCTGAAGCTGACGTGCCGCATGGACCACTGCCTTCTCTTCCTCGTGCTCCTTCTGCTCCTTTATCACCTCAACTTGATACTCCGTTGGAACAACAACAACAACAATCTACTAAAAAGAAAGGGTTGCAGAGTGGAACAACGGAGCATAATAATAAGACCATTGCGGATAGTAAGCTTGATAAACCAAATGGTTCGGTTGGTATATCAGATTCAAAGAACGGTCACAAGTCACCAACGCCAACAGATTCTTATACTAATAATAACAGGTTACCTAACGTCGTTAACGGACATCATAGTCATATTAATAATAGTAACAACAATAACACACAGATCGTTAAACAACAACAACAACAACAACAACATACGGATATATCAAAGCCGGAAATATACGTACCTTTAACAAGTCCAGGTACTGATTATTGGCACGCTAGAAATCCAGTCGCTGATCAGGTCTTTATTACGGATGTTACCGTTAATTTAAAAACTGTTACAATCAGGGAGTGTAAGACTGAAAAAGGATTCTTTAGAGAAAGGGATCCGAAGAGCGACATATTCTAACAACTCCGTTGCACAGATAGTTTCTTTGTATTATTCTATGGTTTTTTTTTTTTTTTTTTACTTTTTTTTTTCTTTGGCTAATCAAGATTAAGCATTGCGATAGTATTACTACATACCTCGAAACTAACAGGCCAGGACTTTTCTCTTTTCTTGTTTTTTTCCCCTCCCCCATGAATTGAAAGGCAGTAACTATTGGTTGAAAATTCGATTTAATTTTGTCGAATTCTTCAATTTATTTTAATATGATTAATTTATATTGTTTTTAAACAACAGAAGAATTATAGAAAGACGCCACTTGCAGTAATACGATTTATCATTGTTCATGGAATAATATTCAAGAAAATGTTTCAAGAGTGAAAGACTGAGAAAAACTTTTTTTTTTTTTTTAGATAGGAACCCAAATCTCCTAGATATTTCAATGTTAGGAAAATATTGACAAACTGAGATTAGAGACAAGGAGATTAATAAAACGATTCTAAATTCTGTTCGATATTCTCTGTTATAAAGATGAAGAGCAAAAAAATTTCACTGATTGGATAATTAATTTTATCAAATTATCGAGGGATGATAAAATCGCGTAATTCTTGTCTCTACTCTTGAATATTTTTTCTTTTATTCTACAAATATCGCAACCAAGTAAAATTTATAATATTTTTGTCTTGTTTTTTGTATTTAAACAAAATCTGTTTTGCCAGTAGAACGATTATCTATTCCCACGTTGGTCTGTTATCAAATAACGTAGTTAGCAAAGCATAATTCATTGCCTCTGGCTAATTTAGGTATTTCATGTTAATAGCTAAAACCTCCAACTATGTGAATTTTTCTACTAAACTTGAACTCAAATGAGAAATTTGAAAGTAGATATTTAACG
This sequence comes from Macrophya alboannulata, assembly GCA_949628255.1. NCBI lineage: Eukaryota > Metazoa > Arthropoda > Insecta > Hymenoptera > Tenthredinidae > Macrophya > Macrophya alboannulata. Next base: position 4,260,540 of record OX451212.1, on the reverse strand, counting down.
AATGGGTATATTGAAATTTGTAATTTATCTGAAACACAAAATTTCTGTTTTCGATAAAATTATAATCGATAAATTAATGAACACTCTCTTGGATATTGCATTATATTTGATGATAGCATTGGGGGTAAGAGGCTCTTTAAGAATCTACGTCAGATATTTAAGTGCATCAAATCATATTTCCTTATGTACAATGATTTAACGTTGATAATGCATGAAGCAAAAGTTGAAAAAAAAAAAAAAAAGTATTCTGTTTTATAAACAGACCATATTTCACAGGCAGGCTATGAGTAACACGTGCGTTAAGAGTACGTTAAATTAAAAAAAGAAAAAAGAATTATATAATATATATATATATATTTATATATATCACTTATTTTCAGTGAAAATTTACCAATTCAATTTCGCGACAAATTTTTATCTTTCTCCGAAGTATTCGAGTTCACTATAATCTTGTTTTTATTTAGGTTTTTTCTTCTTACAACCCCGTTTACATAAATCCGATAATTTTAAATATTGTTGGAATATTTTTGTCATGTTTTTAGTATGACGAAGAGCAATTTTTTTTCTATTCACATTTTTGAATTGCATTAAAAGTCTAATCGATATTTGAATTGCCTGGTTTTTAATCATAAATAAAAATTGGATAGTTCAAAACTAAACGAATTCAACCAATTGATTAATGATAATCCTAGACGAGGTAAGGAGAAAAACTGATGGATTATTTTAAGGATTAGGGCTGTTATGACGAAATTATTTTTATTTACGTCCTAGAAAATGTAGATTGGTACACGAGATGATCATTTTCTAATATTGTATTCTTAATATTTGAAACCTAATTCCATCACATTTTTTTATTTAATTTATCGTAATATTGAATCAATTTGTGCATACTGTTAGCACTTTCAAGAAAACCAGTACGTCAGTGATATATAAATATATATATGTAAATATATTATAACCTATATATATATATTATATATACACCTACATAATTATATCTATAAAGCTGATTATATATGTTGCTTATTTATTATATATATATTTATATATATTTATATATATATTGATATATATATTTATATATATTACTACGTTTATTATAATAAGTTGTCTGTTTATTTTATTATTTTTTTTTGTTTTTAATTTTTTTTTTTTGCCCATGCATTCGCGGTATGAAATTCATCACATTACGTAGATGAATGGTTCTATAGTTATGGGACTTCCTGTAAAGAATACTTTTTCGTCGACAATTGATAAATGAAAATTAATTTTTCAATGACATAAATATCGTTATAAATATAATGATTACTACTCGGCCGAGAGAAAAAACAAAAAAATAAAATAAAATAAAATAAAAATAAAAATGAAAATAAATAAATGCGTTTCTTATTACGAATAGTATAGTGGGAGTAGTAACTAATTGCGTGGATATTCTCCTTTGCTGTACTCTTGAAATGAACGAACGAATGAATAAATAAATGAATGTATGTATGTATGATTTAATTAATGAATTATTGAATGAATATGGGAAGTATCTTGATTGAGGTTGACCCCTTTAGGGGTGTGCATAAAGAAACCTTCAATCTTTTCCTAAATAATTCTGATCGCGTTAGAAACAAATTCAAGTGAATGTATTTAAATGTATATTTAGAAAACGCTCTTGTAAAAAATGTATATAGAAACAAAGAAAGAAAAAATGAAAGAAAGAAAGAAAGGAAGAAAGGAAAGAGAAACAAATACACAAACAAACGAGAAGAAAAAACAACTAATAGGAATCCCATGTAATTTGTAGTGTAAGTTGCGGTGACAAATGGTGAATAAGAATAAGACGAAGTCGAAGAAGAAGATGAAGTAAAAGAGAGAAAAAAAAAAAAAAAAAAAAAAAAACGAAAAACAACCATATAGAATTAGTATTTTCAGTTATCTGCTGTAGTTGTAAATAGTTGAAAACGATAAAACTAAAAAAAAAAAAAAAAAATACAAAAAAAAATACGAAAAAAAAAGAAAAAAACAAATAACATAAAATAACAACAATATCCTTGTAATTTGTAAATCTAAGATGCGCGGTGATGAGACGATGGAAAAACAAAAAAAAAAACATAAAATAAAAACCCAATAGATTTAGAGAATTTTGAAATAGACTGTGCCCGTACCTTCATATTGTTTCTGTACTTATAGATACATCCTATTGTATAACACATTTTAAAATCACAAGAAACAAACACTTCTTTAAAAAAAAAAAAAAAACATGTGAAAACCCCTCGATAGTACCAAATCCAACAGTAATTTTAGTTCTGTCTGGTACAGATTCCTTATATTTCAATAAAATCTTTACTTGATATTTCGTTATTTTTTTTTCTTCTCTTTTTTGTCTGTATTCATTAATTATACCCGAATTTTAACCCTTTCCAGCATCACATCACGTGAAATCAACGATCTTTAATTATAAATTCAGCTCACCTAGTATCAAAATTCATTATGAATCATATACGCGAAATCATCATGATGATCAATCTCAGGTAATGCTGTGGATTCATAATTATTCAACATACCTACCTACCTGCGCGGATCAGTATTAATCATTTTTCGATAATCAATGATGAATTTGAATGATTCGCAATTTGTGCAAATGTACCAAATCACTGCTAATCCACTGCTCCTAATTGTTGAAATAATTTCATCATCTATTCGATGTGTACCTATGTACATACATAGGTGTGAGAAAAGAAAGAAAAAAGAAGGAATAGGGATTTTCCGCGGTAGAGTGTAACGCTAAAATTAACTTTTTAACTAAACGGATTTTAATTCGATGACTGATGAGGCACTGAACATTGCTACCTCAATTTTTATACTTTCAATTGCTCTACCCTGAATTCAAATTTGTGACTCAAGGCTTTTGCAAGAAAAAATTAATAATCTAAAAACGCGTCTGCCGAGAACGAAATGGTGAGCGAAAACTGCTTCGCAAATGTACAGATACACGGCTAAGGTCTGGGATGGTTGACGATGACTTAAGTATCAAGTATAGCACACAGGCGGTTTCCCGCCAAATGTCTATTTGCGACCACTTCTTCGGGTTTGATGTTCTCCCGGTATCAAGCTTTCGCTATTTCGAGTTATAAATTAAAGAACTCAGAATGTAGACGTGAGTGTAGGAATACGCGCATGAAGCTATGCACGACTATGTGTATGACTGAGCGCTTTCGCACCTATGTGAGCTGCTATACACCAAAAATTTGCTGAAAACAGGGGAATTGGGAATCCGGAAGGTTTGGCAAAATTTCAATTGAGACTCGGGTCAGTTTGGAAACGAGTGAACTGGGAATCCGGTCAGTTGAAAGACGGTCTAAATTCCCTCCACCGTTTCCTTGTCGGCAAACTGCACATTTCTAACTTTGTATCTTTTTCAAAAACCCTAACTGAAAATTTTTCATTTATAGTCCAGCAAACAAGAGTAATGAGTAATGAGTAATGATTGCCGCCCGATTTTTGCGGCAAAAGTAATTCGCAATTCGAAACTTAGGTAGCGGAGGCCCCTACCCTAACGGCATCTATTGAAGGACCTCCACATAGTTAGCCCCTCATCTGCTCGGAATTAATAATTGTTTTCGCAGTCGTTTGCGGTCGTTTGTTGGTGAATGATGGACTAATTCAGACATTTGACGGTAATCCGTTGATTAGAAAACAATTTTTTTAAATTAGCCTAGGGAATTATTTTAGTTAGCCCCCCGATCGTATTACTTTTGATCCATTTTGACGTTAATCGATGTAGAATCGTTTGTTGGTGATAGATGGACCATTTTCACGAAGAAAAATTGGATGTTTTCCCAATAATCGAAGAAAAAAAAAAAAAATGCAATCCGAATAACTTCTTTTCCCGAGACTTATCCCTTCATCGGAGGTAGCCTAATTCTGGTTCATGTTTTTTTTTTTTGATTAGGGACACTGCTTTGTGGTTACGAGGCCCGTAGTTTGAAGAATTTTGTTCCTGACCTTGTCCCTTTATACCAAGTCCACAGGTAAGTATTCTTACAGATATTGGGCTTGTTTCTTTCATAGTGTCAGCGCCAGTCAACGCGGTAACACGGTAACACGCGGTATCCTCGTAGCGTCAACGAGTTCACACGGAAGCCCAATGACGACTTTGACAGACATCTCATTAGAAATATTACAACCGCGGAAAACTTGTCGCTTAGATATTAAACACGCAGTTTGTGAATTCTCAAACTTGGGTTATTTTTCTCTGGCAATCGAACCACTGACGTGACTGCCAGACATAAATCAAGAGAAAAATCTCTGTCCGACACAATCTAGTTTATATTGTAAGAACTTGTGTAGCAGTAAGAAAGCAAAGATATACTCAATAATTTGCGATGCGTAAATGTGTATTTACTGTAAAGTTTGTAAATTTTTTTGAAAATCAGCAGCTATTTTGTCTATCATTTTATTTTATTTATTTTTTGTACATACATTGACGATAAGAAATATTGTATCAATGCTGCAGCAATAAATTCCCAGATGTACTTATAATTAATGACTTCGATATTTTCCACTCTCCCCTTCCTGCCACTCTTAATTTCAGGTATTGAATGAGGTAAGTGAATTATAATGATCGTAAGAAGGCATGGCGTGATATTTCGATTTACAGCAATTTTAAATCGAAAAATTCGCTGGGCCTAATGACATGGTTGCATGCAATAAGAGGCCCAATTTTTCTCGTCAAAAATTTCAGCACACCTCCTCGGGTCAGATGTTCTCTTGATACCAGGAGCAATTTTTCGACTTAAAATCCCTGTAAGGCGATTCCAAACTCACCCGAGTGAGTTTTCCAAACTCACCTGGGTGAGTTTGGAATCGCCACAGGAAAATTTCAGGTCGAAAAATTGCTCCTGGTATCAGGAGAACATCTGACCCGAGGAGGTGTGCTGAAATTTTTGGCGGGAAAACCCCCTGACTCTATGTCTAAGCAAGCATGCATTCGTATAGATGTGTCTCTCGCTCTCTCTCTGTGCATGTCTCATTCGCTTATGAAATAAGAAATTTCAGAAATTTTAAGTCGAAAAATTGCTCCTGGTATCAGGAGAACATCTGACCCGAAGAGGTGTGCTGAAATTTTTGGCGGGAAAACCCCCTGACTCTATGTCTAAGCAAGCATGCATTCGTATAGATGTGTCTCTCGCTCTCTCTCTGTGCATGTCTCATTCGCTTATGAAATAAGAAATTTCAGAAATTTTAAGTCGAAAAATTGCTCCTGGTATCAGGAGAACATCTGACCCGAGGAGGTGTGCTGAAATTTTTGGCGGGAAAACCCCCTGACTCTATGTCTAAGCAAGCATGCATTCGTATAGATATGTCTCTCGCTCTCTCTCTGTGCATGTCTCATTCGCTTATGAAATAAGAAATTTCAGAAATTTTAAGTCGAAAAACTGCTCCTGGTATCAGGAGAACATCTGACCCGAAGAGGTGTGCTGAAATTTTTGGCGGGAAAACCCCCTGACTCTATGTCTAAGCAAGCATGCATTCGTATAGATGTGTCTCTCGCTCTCTCTCTGTGCATGTCTCATTCGCTTATGAAATAAGAAATTTCAGAAATTTTAAGTCGAAAAATTGCTCCTGGTATCAGGAGAACATCTGACCCGAGGAGGTGTGCTGAAATTTTTGGCGGGAAAACCCCCTGACTCTATGTCTAAGCAAGCATGCATTCGTATAGATGTGTCTCTCGCTCTCTCTCTGTGCATGTCTCATTCGCTTATGAAATAAGAAATTTCAGAAATTTTAAGTCGAAAAATTGCTCCTGGTATCAGGAGAACATCTGACCCGAGGAGGTGTGCTGAAATTTTTGGCGGGAAAACCCCCTGACTCTATGTCTAAGCAAGCATGCATTCGTATAGATGTGTCTCTCGCTCTCTCTCTGTGCATGTCTCATTCGCTTATGAAATAAGAAATTTCAGAAATTTTAAGTCGAAAAATTGCTCCTGGTATCAGGAGAACATCTGACCCGAGGAGGTGTGCTGAAATTTTTGGCGGGAAAACCCCCTGACTCTATGTCTAAGCAAGCATGCATTCGTATAGATGTGTCTCTCGCTCTCTCTCTCTGTGCATGTCTCATTCGCTTATGAAATAAGAAATTTCAGAAATTTTAAGTCGAAAAATTGCTCCTGGTATCAGGAGAACATCTGACCCGAGGAGGTGTGCTGAAATTTTTGGCGGGAAAACCCCCTGACTCTATGTCTAAGCAAGCATGCATTCGTATAGATGTGTCTCTCGCTCTCTCTCTGTGCATGTCTCATTCGCTTATGAAATAAGAAATTTCAGAAATTTTAAGTCGAAAAATTGCTCCTGGTATCAGGAGAACATCTGACCCGAGGAGGTGTGCTGAAATTTTTGGCGGGAAAACCCCCTGACTCTATGTCTAAGCAAGCATGCATTCGTATAGATGTGTCTCTCGCTCTCTCTCTGTGCATGTCTCATTCGCTTATGAAATAAGAAATTTCAGAAATTTTAAGTCGAAAAATTGCTCCTGGTATCAGGAGAACATCTGACCCGAGGAGGTGTGCTGAAATTTTTGGCGGGAAAACCCCCTGACTCTATGTCTAAGCAAGCATGCATTCGTATAGATGTGTCTCTCGCTCTCTCTCTGTGCATGTCTCATTCGCTTATGAAATAAGAAATTTCAGAAATTTTAAGTCGAAAAATTGCTCCTGGTATCAGGAGAACATCTGACCCGAGGAGGTGTGCTGAAATTTTTGGCGGGAAAACCCCCTGACTCTATGTCTAAGCAAGCATGCATTCGTATAGATGTGTCTCTCGCTCTCTCTCTGTGCATGTCTCATTCGCTTATGAAATAAGAAATTTCAGAAATTTTAAGTCGAAAAATTGCTCCTGGTATCAGGAGAACATCTGACCCGAGGAGGTGTGCTGAAATTTTTGGCGGGAAAACCCCCTGACTCTATGTCTAAGCAAGCTCGCATTCGTATAGATGTGTCTCTCGCTCTCTCTCTGTGCATGTCTCATTCGCTTATGAAATAAGAAATTTCAGAAATTTTAAGTCGAAAAATTGCTCCTGGTATCAGGAGAACATCTGACCCGAGGAGGTGTGCTGAAATTTTTGGCGGGAAAACCCCCTGACTCTATGTCTAAGCAAGCATGCATTCGTATAGATGTGTCTCTCGCTCTCTCTCTGTGCATGTCTCATTCGCTTATGAAATAAGAAATTTCAGAAATTTTAAGTCGAAAAATTGCTCCTGGTATCAGGAGAACATCTGACCCGAGGAGGTGTGCTGAAATTTTTGGCGGGAAAACCCCCTGACTCTATGTCTAAGCAAGCATGCATTCGTATAGATGTGTCTCTCGCTCTCTCTCTGTGCATGTCTCATTCGCTTATGAAATAAGAAATTTCAGAAATTTTAAGTCGAAAAATTGCTCCTGGTATCAGGAGAACATCTGACCCGAGGAGGTGTGCTGAAATTTTTGGCGGGAAAACCCCCTGACTCTATGTCTAAGCAAGCATGCATTCGTATAGATGTGTCTCTCGCTCTCTCTCTCTGTGCATGTCTCATTCGCTTATGAAATAAGAAATTTCAGAAATTTTAAGTCGAAAAATTGCTCCTGGTATCAGGAGAACATCTGACCCGAGGAGGTGTGCTGAAATTTTTGGCGGGAAAACCCCCTGACTCTATGTCTAAGCAAGCATGCATTCGTATAGATGTGTCTCTCGCTCTCTCTCTGTGCATGTCTCATTCGCTTATGAAATAAGAAATTTCAGAAATTTTAAGTCGAAAAATTGCTCCTGGTATCAGGAGAACATCTGACCCGAGGAGGTGTGCTGAAATTTTTGGCGGGAAAACCCCCTGACTCTATGTCTAAGCAAGCATGCATTCGTATAGATGTGTCTCTCGCTCTCTCTCTGTGCATGTCTCATTCGCTTATGAAATAAGAAATTTCAGAAATTTTAAGTCGAAAAATTGCTCCTGGTATCAGGAGAACATCTGACCCGAGGAGGTGTGCTGAAATTTTTGGCGGGAAAACCCCCTGACTCTATGTCTAAGCAAGCTCGCATTCGTATAGATGTGTCTCTCGCTCTCTCTCTGTGCATGTCTCATTCGCTTATGAAATAAGAAATTTCAGAAATTTTAAGTCGAAAAATTGCTCCTGGTATCAGGAGAACATCTGACCCGAGGAGGTGTGCTGAAATTTTTGGCGGGAAAACCCCCTGACTCTATGTCTAAGCAAGCATGCATTCGTATAGATGTGTCTCTCGCTCTCTCTCTGTGCATGTCTCATTCGCTTATGAAATAAGAAATTTCAGAAATTTTAAGTCGAAAAATTGCTCCTGGTATCAGGAGAACATCTGACCCGAGGAGGTGTGCTGAAATTTTTGGCGGGAAAACCCCCTGACTCTATGTCTAAGCAAGCATGCATTCGTATAGATGTGTCTCTCGCTCTCTCTCTGTGCATGTCTCATTCGCTTATGAAATAAGAAATTTCAGAAATTTTAAGTCGAAAAATTGCTCCTGGTATCAGGAGAACATCTGACCCGAGGAGGTGTGCTGAAATTTTTGGCGGGAAAACCCCCTGACTCTATGTCTAAGCAAGCATGCATTCGTATAGATGTGTCTCTCGCTCTCTCTCTGTGCATGTCTCATTCGCTTATGAAATAAGAAATTTCAGAAATTTTAAGTCGAAAAATTGCTCCTGGTATCAGGAGAACATCTGACCCGAGGAGGTGTGCTGAAATTTTTGGCGGGAAAACCCCCTGACTCTATGTCTAAGCAAGCATGCATTCGTATAGATGTGTCTCTCGCTCTCTCTCTCTGTGCATGTCTCATTCGCTTATGAAATAAGAAATTTCAGAAATTTTAAGTCGAAAAATTGCTCCTGGTATCAGGAGAACATCTGACCCGAGGAGGTGTGCTGAAATTTTTGGCGGGAAAACCCCCTGACTCTATGTCTAAGCAAGCATGCATTCGTATAGATGTGTCTCTCGCTCTCTCTCTCTGTGCATGTCTCATTCGCTTATGAAATAAGAAATTTCAGAAATTTTAAGTCGAAAAATTGCTCCTGGTATCAGGAGAACATCTGACCCGAGGAGGTGTGCTGAAATTTTTGGCGGGAAAACCCCCTGACTCTATGTCTAAGCAAGCATGCATTCGTATAGATGTGTCTCTCGCTCTCTCTCTGTGCATGTCTCATTCGCTTATGAAATAAGAAATTTCAGAAATTTTAAGTCGAAAAATTGCTCCTGGTATCAGGAGAACATCTGACCCGAGGAGGTGTGCTGAAATTTTTGGCGGGAAAACCCCCTGACTCTATGTCTAAGCAAGCATGCATTCGTATAGATGTGTCTCTCGCTCTCTCTCTGTGCATGTCTCATTCGCTTATGAAATAAGAAATTTCAGAAATTTTAAGTCGAAAAATTGCTCCTGGTATCAGGAGAACATCTGACCCGAGGAGGTGTGCTGAAATTTTTGGCGGGAAAACCCCCTGACTCTATGTCTAAGCAAGCATGCATTCGTATAGATGTGTCTCTCGCTCTCTCTCTGTGCATGTCTCATTCGCTTATGAAATAAGAAATTTCAGAAATTTTAAGTCGAAAAATTGCTCCTGGTATCAGGAGAACATCTGACCCGAGGAGGTGTGCTGAAATTTTTGGCGGGAAAACCCCCTGACTCTATGTCTAAGCAAGCATGCATTCGTATAGATGTGTCTCTCGCTCTCTCTCTGTGCATGTCTCATTCGCTTATGAAATAAGAAATTTCAGAAATTTTAAGTCGAAAAATTGCTCCTGGTATCAGGAGAACATCTGACCCGAGGAGGTGTGCTGAAATTTTTGGCGGGAAAACCCCCTGACTCTATGTCTAAGCAAGCATGCATTCGTATAGATGTGTCTCTCGCTCTCTCTCTGTGCATGTCTCATTCGCTTATGAAATAAGAAATTTCAGAAATTTTAAGTCGAAAAATTGCTCCTGGTATCAGGAGAACATCTGACCCGAGGAGGTGTGCTGAAATTTTTGGCGGGAAAACCCCCTGACTCTATGTCTAAGCAAGCATGCATTCGTATAGATGTGTCTCTCGCTCTCTCTCTGTGCATGTCTCATTCGCTTATGAAATAAGAAATTTCAGAAATTTTAAGTCGAAAAATTGCTCCTGGTATCAGGAGAACATCTGACCCGAGGAGGTGTGCTGAAATTTTTGGCGGGAAAACCCCCTGACTCTATGTCTAAGCAAGCATGCATTCGTATAGATGTGTCTCTCGCTCTCTCTCTGTGCATGTCTCATTCGCTTATGAAATAAGAAATTTCAGAAATTTTAAGTCGAAAAATTGCTCCTGGTATCAGGAGAACATCTGACCCGAGGAGGTGTGCTGAAATTTTTGGCGGGAAAACCCCCTGACTCTATGTCTAAGCAAGCATGCATTCGTATAGATGTGTCTCTCGCTCTCTCTCTGTGCATGTCTCATTCGCTTATGAAATAAGAAATTTCAGAAATTTTAAGTCGAAAAATTGCTCCTGGTATCAGGAGAACATCTGACCCGAGGAGGTGTGCTGAAATTTTTGGCGGGAAAACCCCCTGACTCTATGTCTAAGCAAGCATGCATTCGTATAGATGTGTCTCTCGCTCTCTCTCTGTGCATGTCTCATTCGCTTATGAAATAAGAAATTTCAGAAATTTTAAGTCGAAAAATTGCTCCTGGTATCAGGAGAACATCTGACCCGAGGAGGTGTGCTGAAATTTTTGGCGGGAAAACCCCCTGACTCTATGTCTAAGCAAGCATGCATTCGTATAGATGTGTCTCTCGCTCTCTCTCTGTGCATGTCTCATTCGCTTATGAAATAAGAAATTTCAGAAATTTTAAGTCGAAAAATTGCTCCTGGTATCAGGAGAACATCTGACCCGAGGAGGTGTGCTGAAATTTTTGGCGGGAAAACCCCCTGACTCTATGTCTAAGCAAGCATGCATTCGTATAGATGTGTCTCTCGCTCTCTCTCTGTGCATGTCTCATTCGCTTATGAAATAAGAAATTTCAGAAATTTTAAGTCGAAAAATTGCTCCTGGTATCAGGAGAACATCTGACCCGAGGAGGTGTGCTGAAATTTTTGGCGGGAAAACCCCCTGACTCTATGTCTAAGCAAGCATGCATTCGTATAGATGTGTCTCTCGCTCTCTCTCTGTGCATGTCTCATTCGCTTATGAAATAAGAAATTTCAGAAATTTTAAGTCGAAAAATTGCTCCTGGTATCAGGAGAACATCTGACCCGAGGAGGTGTGCTGAAATTTTTGGCGGGAAAACCCCCTGACTCTATGTCTAAGCAAGCATGCATTCGTATAGATGTGTCTCTCGCTCTCTCTCTGTGCATGTCTCATTCGCTTATGAAATAAGAAATTTCAGAAATTTTAAGTCGAAAAATTGCTCCTGGTATCAGGAGAACATCTGACCCGAGGAGGTGTGCTGAAATTTTTGGCGGGAAAACCCCCTGACTCTATGTCTAAGCAAGCATGCATTCGTATAGATGTGTCTCTCGCTCTCTCTCTCTGTGCATGTCTCATTCGCTTATGAAATAAGAAATTTCAGAAATTTTAAGTCGAAAAATTGCTCCTGGTATCAGGAGAACATCTGACCCGAGGAGGTGTGCTGAAATTTTTGGCGGGAAAACCCCCTGACTCTATGTCTAAGCAAGCATGCATTCGTATAGATGTGTCTCTCGCTCTCTCTCTGTGCATGTCTCATTCGCTTATGAAATAAGAAATTTCAGAAATTTTAAGTCGAAAAATTGCTCCTGGTATCAGGAGAACATCTGACCCGAGGAGGTGTGCTGAAATTTTTGGCGGGAAAACCCCCTGACTCTATGTCTAAGCAAGCATGCATTCGTATAGATGTGTCTCTCGCTCTCTCTCTGTGCATGTCTCATTCGCTTATGAAATAAGAAATTTCAGAAATTTTAAGTCGAAAAATTGCTCCTGGTATCAGGAGAACATCTGACCCGAGGAGGTGTGCTGAAATTTTTGGCGGGAAAACCCCCTGACTCTATGTCTAAGCAAGCATGCATTCGTATAGATGTGTCTCTCGCTCTCTCTCTGTGCATGTCTCATTCGCTTATGAAATAAGAAATTTCAGAAATTTTAAGTCGAAAAATTGCTCCTGGTATCAGGAGAACATCTGACCCGAGGAGGTGTGCTGAAATTTTTGGCGGGAAAACCCCCTGACTCTATGTCTAAGCAAGCATGCATTCGTATAGATGTGTCTCTCGCTCTCTCTCTGTGCATGTCTCATTCGCTTATGAAATAAGAAATTTCAGAAATTTTAAGTCGAAAAATTGCTCCTGGTATCAGGAGAACATCTGACCCGAGGAGGTGTGCTGAAATTTTTGGCGGGAAAACCCCCTGACTCTATGTCTAAGCAAGCATGCATTCGTATAGATGTGTCTCTCGCTCTCTCTCTGTGCATGTCTCATTCGCTTATGAAATAAGAAATTTCAGAAATTTTAAGTCGAAAAATTGCTCCTGGTATCAGGAGAACATCTGACCCGAGGAGGTGTGCTGAAATTTTTGGCGGGAAAACCCCCTGACTCTATGTCTAAGCAAGCATGCATTCGTATAGATGTGTCTCTCGCTCTCTCTCTGTGCATGTCTCATTCGCTTATGAAATAAGAAATTTCAGAAATTTTAAGTCGAAAAATTGCTCCTGGTATCAGGAGAACATCTGACCCGAGGAGGTGTGCTGAAATTTTTGGCGGGAAAACCCCCTGACTCTATGTCTAAGCAAGCATGCATTCGTATAGATGTGTCTCTCGCTCTCTCTCTGTGCATGTCTCATTCGCTTATGAAATAAGAAATTTCAGAAATTTTAAGTCGAAAAATTGCTCCTGGTATCAGGAGAACATCTGACCCGAGGAGGTGTGCTGAAATTTTTGGCGGGAAAACCCCCTGACTCTATGTCTAAGCAAGCATGCATTCGTATAGATGTGTCTCTCGCTCTCTCTCTGTGCATGTCTCATTCGCTTATGAAATAAGAAATTTCAGAAATTTTAAGTCGAAAAATTGCTCCTGGTATCAGGAGAACATCTGACCCGAGGAGGTGTGCTGAAATTTTTGGCGGGAAAACCCCCTGACTCTATGTCTAAGCAAGCATGCATTCGTATAGATGTGTCTCTCGCTCTCTCTCTGTGCATGTCTCATTCGCTTATGAAATAAGAAATTTCAGAAATTTTAAGTCGAAAAATTGCTCCTGGTATCAGGAGAACATCTGACCCGAGGAGGTGTGCTGAAATTTTTGGCGGGAAAACCCCCTGACTCTATGTCTAAGCAAGCATGCATTCGTATAGATGTGTCTCTCGCTCTCTCTCTGTGCATGTCTCATTCGCTTATGAAATAAGAAATTTCAGAAATTTTAAGTCGAAAAATTGCTCCTGGTATCAGGAGAACATCTGACCCGAGGAGGTGTGCTGAAATTTTTGGCGGGAAAACCCCCTGACTCTATGTCTAAGCAAGCATGCATTCGTATAGATGTGTCTCTCGCTCTCTCTCTGTGCATGTCTCATTCGCTTATGAAATAAGAAATTTCAGAAATTTTAAGTCGAAAAATTGCTCCTGGTATCAGGAGAACATCTGACCCGAGGAGGTGTGCTGAAATTTTTGGCGGGAAAACCCCCTGACTCTATGTCTAAGCAAGCATGCATTCGTATAGATGTGTCTCTCGCTCTCTCTCTGTGCATGTCTCATTCGCTTATGAAATAAGAAATTTCAGAAATTTTAAGTCGAAAAATTGCTCCTGGTATCAGGAGAACATCTGACCCGAGGAGGTGTGCTGAAATTTTTGGCGGGAAAACCCCCTGACTCTATGTCTAAGCAAGCATGCATTCGTATAGATGTGTCTCTCGCTCTCTCTCTGTGCATGTCTCATTCGCTTATGAAATAAGAAATTTCAGAAATTTTAAGTCGAAAAATTGCTCCTGGTATCAGGAGAACATCTGACCCGAGGAGGTGTGCTGAAATTTTTGGCGGGAAAACCCCCTGACTCTATGTCTAAGCAAGCATGCATTCGTATAGATGTGTCTCTCGCTCTCTCTCTGTGCATGTCTCATTCGCTTATGAAATAAGAAATTTCAGAAATTTTAAGTCGAAAAATTGCTCCTGGTATCAGGAGAACATCTGACCCGAGGAGGTGTGCTGAAATTTTTGGCGGGAAAACCCCCTGACTCTATGTCTAAGCAAGCATGCATTCGTATAGATGTGTCTCTCGCTCTCTCTCTGTGCATGTCTCATTCGCTTATGAAATAAGAAATTTCAGAAATTTTAAGTCGAAAAATTGCTCCTGGTATCAGGAGAACATCTGACCCGAGGAGGTGTGCTGAAATTTTTGGCGGGAAAACCCCCTGACTCTATGTCTAAGCAAGCATGCATTCGTATAGATGTGTCTCTCGCTCTCTCTCTGTGCATGTCTCATTCGCTTATGAAATAAGAAATTTCAGAAATTTTAAGTCGAAAAATTGCTCCTGGTATCAGGAGAACATCTGACCCGAGGAGGTGTGCTGAAATTTTTGGCGGGAAAACCCCCTGACTCTATGTCTAAGCAAGCATGCATTCGTATAGATGTGTCTCTCGCTCTCTCTCTGTGCATGTCTCATTCGCTTATGAAATAAGAAATTTCAGAAATTTTAAGTCGAAAAATTGCTCCTGGTATCAGGAGAACATCTGACCCGAGGAGGTGTGCTGAAATTTTTGGCGGGAAAACCCCCTGACTCTATGTCTAAGCAAGCATGCATTCGTATAGATGTGTCTCTCGCTCTCTCTCTGTGCATGTCTCATTCGCTTATGAAATAAGAAATTTCAGAAATTTTAAGTCGAAAAATTGCTCCTGGTATCAGGAGAACATCTGACCCGAGGAGGTGTGCTGAAATTTTTGGCGGGAAAACCCCCTGACTCTATGTCTAAGCAAGCATGCATTCGTATAGATGTGTCTCTCGCTCTCTCTCTGTGCATGTCTCATTCGCTTATGAAATAAGAAATTTCAGAAATTTTAAGTCGAAAAATTGCTCCTGGTATCAGGAGAACATCTGACCCGAGGAGGTGTGCTGAAATTTTTGGCGGGAAAACCCCCTGACTCTATGTCTAAGCAAGCATGCATTCGTATAGATGTGTCTCTCGCTCTCTCTCTGTGCATGTCTCATTCGCTTATGAAATAAGAAATTTCAGAAATTTTAAGTCGAAAAATTGCTCCTGGTATCAGGAGAACATCTGACCCGAGGAGGTGTGCTGAAATTTTTGGCGGGAAAACCCCCTGACTCTATGTCTAAGCAAGCATGCATTCGTATAGATGTGTCTCTCGCTCTCTCTCTGTGCATGTCTCATTCGCTTATGAAATAAGAAATTTCAGAAATTTTAAGTCGAAAAATTGCTCCTGGTATCAGGAGAACATCTGACCCGAGGAGGTGTGCTGAAATTTTTGGCGGGAAAACCCCCTGACTCTATGTCTAAGCAAGCATGCATTCGTATAGATGTGTCTCTCGCTCTCTCTCTGTGCATGTCTCATTCGCTTATGAAATAAGAAATTTCAGAAATTTTAAGTCGAAAAATTGCTCCTGGTATCAGGAGAACATCTGACCCGAGGAGGTGTGCTGAAATTTTTGGCGGGAAAACCCCCTGACTCTATGTCTAAGCAAGCATGCATTCGTATAGATGTGTCTCTCGCTCTCTCTCTGTGCATGTCTCATTCGCTTATGAAATAAGAAATTTCAGAAATTTTAAGTCGAAAAATTGCTCCTGGTATCAGGAGAACATCTGACCCGAGGAGGTGTGCTGAAATTTTTGGCGGGAAAACCCCCTGACTCTATGTCTAAGCAAGCATGCATTCGTATAGATGTGTCTCTCGCTCTCTCTCTGTGCATGTCTCATTCGCTTATGAAATAAGAAATTTCAGAAATTTTAAGTCGAAAAATTGCTCCTGGTATCAGGAGAACATCTGACCCGAGGAGGTGTGCTGAAATTTTTGGCGGGAAAACCCCCTGACTCTATGTCTAAGCAAGCATGCATTCGTATAGATGTGTCTCTCGCTCTCTCTCTGTGCATGTCTCATTCGCTTATGAAATAAGAAATTTCAGAAATTTTAAGTCGAAAAATTGCTCCTGGTATCAGGAGAACATCTGACCCGAGGAGGTGTGCTGAAATTTTTGGCGGGAAAACCCCCTGACTCTATGTCTAAGCAAGCATGCATTCGTATAGATGTGTCTCTCGCTCTCTCTCTGTGCATGTCTCATTCGCTTATGAAATAAGAAATTTCAGAAATTTTAAGTCGAAAAATTGCTCCTGGTATCAGGAGAACATCTGACCCGAGGAGGTGTGCTGAAATTTTTGGCGGGAAAACCCCCTGACTCTATGTCTAAGCAAGCATGCATTCGTATAGATGTGTCTCTCGCTCTCTCTCTGTGCATGTCTCATTCGCTTATGAAATAAGAAATTTCAGAAATTTTAAGTCGAAAAATTGCTCCTGGTATCAGGAGAACATCTGACCCGAGGAGGTGTGCTGAAATTTTTGGCGGGAAAACCCCCTGACTCTATGTCTAAGCAAGCATGCATTCGTATAGATGTGTCTCTCGCTCTCTCTCTGTGCATGTCTCATTCGCTTATGAAATAAGAAATTTCAGAAATTTTAAGTCGAAAAATTGCTCCTGGTATCAGGAGAACATCTGACCCGAGGAGGTGTGCTGAAATTTTTGGCGGGAAAACCCCCTGACTCTATGTCTAAGCAAGCATGCATTCGTATAGATGTGTCTCTCGCTCTCTCTCTCTGTGCATGTCTCATTCGCTTATGAAATAAGAAATTTCAGAAATTTTAAGTCGAAAAATTGCTCCTGGTATCAGGAGAACATCTGACCCGAGGAGGTGTGCTGAAATTTTTGGCGGGAAAACCCCCTGACTCTATGTCTAAGCAAGCATGCATTCGTATAGATGTGTCTCTCGCTCTCTCTCTGTGCATGTCTCATTCGCTTATGAAATAAGAAATTTCAGAAATTTTAAGTCGAAAAATTGCTCCTGGTATCAGGAGAACATCTGACCCGAGGAGGTGTGCTGAAATTTTTGGCGGGAAAACCCCCTGACTCTATGTCTAAGCAAGCATGCATTCGTATAGATGTGTCTCTCGCTCTCTCTCTGTGCATGTCTCATTCGCTTATGAAATAAGAAATTTCAGAAATTTTAAGTCGAAAAATTGCTCCTGGTATCAGGAGAACATCTGACCCGAGGAGGTGTGCTGAAATTTTTGGCGGGAAAACCCCCTGACTCTATGTCTAAGCAAGCATGCATTCGTATAGATGTGTCTCTCGCTCTCTCTCTGTGCATGTCTCATTCGCTTATGAAATAAGAAATTTCAGAAATTTTAAGTCGAAAAATTGCTCCTGGTATCAGGAGAACATCTGACCCGAGGAGGTGTGCTGAAATTTTTGGCGGGAAAACCCCCTGACTCTATGTCTAAGCAAGCATGCATTCGTATAGATGTGTCTCTCGCTCTCTCTCTGTGCATGTCTCATTCGCTTATGAAATAAGAAATTTCAGAAATTTTAAGTCGAAAAATTGCTCCTGGTATCAGGAGAACATCTGACCCGAGGAGGTGTGCTGAAATTTTTGGCGGGAAAACCCCCTGACTCTATGTCTAAGCAAGCATGCATTCGTATAGATGTGTCTCTCGCTCTCTCTCTGTGCATGTCTCATTCGCTTATGAAATAAGAAATTTCAGAAATTTTAAGTCGAAAAATTGCTCCTGGTATCAGGAGAACATCTGACCCGAGGAGGTGTGCTGAAATTTTTGGCGGGAAAACCCCCTGACTCTATGTCTAAGCAAGCATGCATTCGTATAGATGTGTCTCTCGCTCTCTCTCTGTGCATGTCTCATTCGCTTATGAAATAAGAAATTTCAGAAATTTTAAGTCGAAAAATTGCTCCTGGTATCAGGAGAACATCTGACCCGAGGAGGTGTGCTGAAATTTTTGGCGGGAAAACCCCCTGACTCTATGTCTAAGCAAGCATGCATTCGTATAGATGTGTCTCTCGCTCTCTCTCTCTGTGCATGTCTCATTCGCTTATGAAATAAGAAATTTCAGAAATTTTAAGTCGAAAAATTGCTCCTGGTATCAGGAGAACATCTGACCCGAGGAGGTGTGCTGAAATTTTTGGCGGGAAAACCCCCTGACTCTATGTCTAAGCAAGCATGCATTCGTATAGATGTGTCTCTCGCTCTCTCTCTGTGCATGTCTCATTCGCTTATGAAATAAGAAATTTCAGAAATTTTAAGTCGAAAAATTGCTCCTGGTATCAGGAGAACATCTGACCCGAGGAGGTGTGCTGAAATTTTTGGCGGGAAAACCCCCTGACTCTATGTCTAAGCAAGCATGCATTCGTATAGATGTGTCTCTCGCTCTCTCTCTGTGCATGTCTCATTCGCTTATGAAATAAGAAATTTCAGAAATTTTAAGTCGAAAAATTGCTCCTGGTATCAGGAGAACATCTGACCCGAGGAGGTGTGCTGAAATTTTTGGCGGGAAAACCCCCTGACTCTATGTCTAAGCAAGCATGCATTCGTATAGATGTGTCTCTCGCTCTCTCTCTGTGCATGTCTCATTCGCTTATGAAATAAGAAATTTCAGAAATTTTAAGTCGAAAAATTGCTCCTGGTATCAGGAGAACATCTGACCCGAGGAGGTGTGCTGAAATTTTTGGCGGGAAAACCCCCTGACTCTATGTCTAAGCAAGCATGCATTCGTATAGATGTGTCTCTCGCTCTCTCTCTGTGCATGTCTCATTCGCTTATGAAATAAGAAATTTCAGAAATTTTAAGTCGAAAAATTGCTCCTGGTATCAGGAGAACATCTGACCCGAGGAGGTGTGCTGAAATTTTTGGCGGGAAAACCCCCTGACTCTATGTCTAAGCAAGCATGCATTCGTATAGATGTGTCTCTCGCTCTCTCTCTGTGCATGTCTCATTCGCTTATGAAATAAGAAATTTCAGAAATTTTAAGTCGAAAAATTGCTCCTGGTATCAGGAGAACATCTGACCCGAGGAGGTGTGCTGAAATTTTTGGCGGGAAAACCCCCTGACTCTATGTCTAAGCAAGCATGCATTCGTATAGATGTGTCTCTCGCTCTCTCTCTGTGCATGTCTCATTCGCTTATGAAATAAGAAATTTCAGAAATTTTAAGTCGAAAAATTGCTCCTGGTATCAGGAGAACATCTGACCCGAGGAGGTGTGCTGAAATTTTTGGCGGGAAAACCCCCTGACTCTATGTCTAAGCAAGCATGCATTCGTATAGATGTGTCTCTCGCTCTCTCTCTGTGCATGTCTCATTCGCTTATGAAATAAGAAATTTCAGAAATTTTAAGTCGAAAAATTGCTCCTGGTATCAGGAGAACATCTGACCCGAGGAGGTGTGCTGAAATTTTTGGCGGGAAAACCCCCTGACTCTATGTCTAAGCAAGCATGCATTCGTATAGATGTGTCTCTCGCTCTCTCTCTGTGCATGTCTCATTCGCTTATGAAATAAGAAATTTCAGAAATTTTAAGTCGAAAAATTGCTCCTGGTATCAGGAGAACATCTGACCCGAGGAGGTGTGCTGAAATTTTTGGCGGGAAAACCCCCTGACTCTATGTCTAAGCAAGCATGCATTCGTATAGATGTGTCTCTCGCTCTCTCTCTGTGCATGTCTCATTCGCTTATGAAATAAGAAATTTCAGAAATTTTAAGTCGAAAAATTGCTCCTGGTATCAGGAGAACATCTGACCCGAGGAGGTGTGCTGAAATTTTTGGCGGGAAAACCCCCTGACTCTATGTCTAAGCAAGCATCGCATTCGTATAGATGTGTCTCTCGCTCTCTCTCTGTGCATGTCTCATTCGCTTATGAAATAAGAAATTTCAGAAATTTTAAGTCGAAAAATTGCTCCTGGTATCAGGAGAACATCTGACCCGAGGAGGTGTGCTGAAATTTTTGGCGGGAAAACCCCCTGACTCTATGTCTAAGCAAGCATGCATTCGTATAGATGTGTCTCTCGCTCTCTCTCTGTGCATGTCTCATTCGCTTATGAAATAAGAAATTTCAGAAATTTTAAGTCGAAAAATTGCTCCTGGTATCAGGAGAACATCTGACCCGAGGAGGTGTGCTGAAATTTTTGGCGGGAAAACCCCCTGACTCTATGTCTAAGCAAGCATGCATTCGTATAGATGTGTCTCTCGCTCTCTCTCTGTGCATGTCTCATTCGCTTATGAAATAAGAAATTTCAGAAATTTTAAGTCGAAAAATTGCTCCTGGTATCAGGAGAACATCTGACCCGAGGAGGTGTGCTGAAATTTTTGGCGGGAAAACCCCCTGACTCTATGTCTAAGCAAGCATGCATTCGTATAGATGTGTCTCTCGC